>JAPYYQ010000339.1:0-72028 GCA_030522585.1 Anagyrus pseudococci
TTATTAAATTCCGAGTAAGTATCAACTTTCCTACAAAATATAGTAATTTTTGCTAGAATTAAAATAATTTTTACTGAGCGATTTTTCTCAGTGTAGTTTCGCTGAATTTCACGCTCTCTGTCGCAACGTCGCCGCGATTACCAAATCCATTAGCCTCGGGTTCCGGCAACGGGTCGATTGAAAATATACAAAGTTACGTCGCGGCCGACCGGCGAAAATCAGAATGACTGGCAGCATAGTCAATCCAGCTGCTGCTCCGTGAAGTGAGCCGGAGCCGAAACAATCGAAGACGTATACTATTACGCGGACAACGGGCCAATTAAATTGAGTAACCGAGAAAAAAAAAGAATGAATTAGCCACTTGCGCGAATAGTATACAGACGCGTAATTCATTACCTCACGCAGCTGGTGTCGAGAGGTTGCTCAAGAGCAATAGATAGAGCGCGAGATGTGAGAAGCCGGAATTCGGAAGTGGGCAGAGCCAACGTGTAGATGAAGTAACGGATTATAAACTCGCGGCTGTACGATAAAACTACATAGGCTATTGGCTTTTGCTATTGTAGAAACGCATCTATTTATATAAGCGGTTGTGTGCTCTCGGGGTAGCAGCAGCTGGAGCGTTTAGTCATAAAACTATTCGCGTCGTGTTCGCGCTAAAGCCTCCAGCGCGCGCGTAGGGCCAATAACGATTCCGCAAACTAGCTTGCGCGGAACAACGGCTCTCCCCTTCTGCCTATTCATATTTCCACGGCTCTTCTGTCGAATGGGCTTTCAAGAGCGAGCCGGATGACTCTCGAAATGCCTGCAGTTTCGATATCAAACGTCGACGCCGCCGAAGATCAACAGGTACACACAGCAGCGGAGCAGCAGCTGCGGCCCGTTAATTCCATCTGCTTCCACGCGCGCAATCTCGACGCCCGAGTAAATATCGGAGTAAATATCTCTGCTCTTTTCTGCGCGCATATAAATGAATATCCCGCGGGAGCAAGGGAGATAGGGGCCTGTAATTTCCGTGCGTTACCAAAGCCTGTGTGTTTGGCAAAATGGAAAAAGGCATTTCTCATATATCACCCACGCTGCGTACTTCAACTCTCTCTCTCGACCCTTTTTTCCACCCTCGCGTTCCTTTTGTTAAGGTTCTTTTTTTTCCAAGCTAGTTGAGCTTAATTTTTTTTTCTTTTATAAGGGATCTATTTTAAAAGGTGACTGGATTTCATAATTAATTTTTCTTCGCTCGTTTCTCAAATAATTTGAAAATTATTTTATAATTCAAACTTCTTATATGCGTGCTCGGTTAAAGTATGGCATTACGCGGGAATATCAAATAAAATCCGTGATGAAACTGCGTTATTTTTCCTCCGACTCCTTAATATTTTTTTCTTCCTCCTTCGAAAACGAACCGAATAAATCGTGGAAAATTTGCGCGATATTTCGCGAGATTGAAGCGCGCAAAACATAATTTTCCATAAGTTTTACGGTAGAAAAGCGTTGTCGGTTAATACCGCATCCTCTCTCCGTCAGCGCGTATAGAGCTGCTCCTCTCCGCGGCTCTCCTGGCATATCGCTTTAATTGAATTTTTAACCAGCCGCGCGCCTTAAGGAAATTTATTTCCACATTATTCATACGCAGTTATTCCCCGCTGAATTGCAGAAATATCTAACGGAGCAATCCTATCAATAATTCAATTTTGCCAACAACGAGAACAACGAAAAAAAAGGTTAACGACTATGATTAGTCGGTAAAAAATAATAATTTTACAAAAAAAAAGAAGAAATAATTGCATTTTCTACGCTTGGCACGAGTATTCTCGTCGCTCGATGTCGCGGGTAAAAAACTCAAAAAAAAAAAAAAATAGGCCTCGTGCGTTTCGTTAGCGTCGAAATCGCGTTTGCCCAATTTCCTCACTTCGGCAACTTCGTTGCGCTCAAAATTCGCACGGGAAAACAAGGCTGCTGCCGCGGAGAAAGGGGGGTAGAGAGTATACGGCTCTCACGCCCCCGCATCCCAATTACCGATATGCAGTTCGCTCCCACGGCTGCAGGGAGCCGTTAAATAAAACGATATTAAACAATGAGAGTAGCTCTCGACTCTCTCTCTCTCTCTCTTCGAGCGAAATGAGCAAGACTTATAGGTGTATACGCAGACCGGGAAGCGTATACAGTATATTCGACTTTCCCGCGCGCATCTCTTTTTGCCGGAGCTACGCGAAAAATGGGTTATATTCGCGCACGTCTCGACGGCAACAACGACCATTGTCTTACTAGGAAAAAGAGATTTTTCGAGACATAGAGGGGGGGGGGGGAAATCCGAGTTGGCACTTCCGATTTCGTAACGCACATCAGAGCCACTGTACACTCGCCTCTCTCGTCCTCGGCTCTGACAAGCTCTTCCTCGTCCTTATTATATACGTCGCTTGGAAATGGGCTTGGCTCGTGCGCACCTCGCTGTGCGACAAGTGTCTGCATACGTAAGAAGGAAGGAATCGCTCGTCAGGAGAGCGCATATGCAGCGTCGTATATGCGCACAGCACGCGTACGCGTTGCTAACCTGCTGTGCGTATAATCGCGAGCACATACCGGATACGCGCTAGCGCTCGTCGTTGTATACATATACCACAGCCTCGCCATTGTTTTCCATCGAAAGCTTCGTTCTCCGATCCACGAGCGTATCAACCATGCACACGCTCGCGAGGATATACTGGAGCAGTTGCGTCGATGAGCCATACAAATGGACCCTCGCGCGCATTTTATTCGGATTTCCGAATTGGTCACTTTCAGATTGTCATTGTCTTTGTATACGCCACGTGACGGATTTGTATTAATAACCCATGCGTCGATGACGCGATCGCCAGAGTTGCTTTCGCATGGAAAAATATTTGAGCGCCGAGAGTTTTCACGCGCCGCAGTCACTCGGATAAGGTGTTCGTGTGTGTATATACGTGTATAGACAAGGCGCTACTGCAAAGTTATACAGCAGCTTTTTTATTGACCCGTGTAGGTGAGATTTATAGAGGCTCCTGTCATTTACAATGCTAATAAAGGAAGTCGCGCTTGATTTCAGAGAATTACCGGGGAAGGGGGAGGAGGCGGCTGTGTAAAAGAGCACGCCGAGCTCGAAATTACTCTCTCGCGCTTGAGCGAAATCCCGCTGGAGCAAAAGAGAAAAGTTAAATATCACGGAGCCGACGCACACGATGTTAACAGCCAGAAATCTGCGTGATTTGAACGGAGTCAGAGGGGAGTAAAAAAAGAACCAAACTTTCATCTTAAGATTTTTGCTTCATGGGCACGAAGCGACGCTCGTCCGCGAGCGTGTCGAAACAATAAATCGCTTAGGCTGCACGCGCGTGTCGATACTTTCGCGAGAGAGCAGGAGACTCGCTACACACATACACACAGGCGCGCGCGTGCAACTCTATTTTATCCGAGCATAATTCGCCGAGGAAAGTCGAACGCATATACGCGCGAGCTTTCCACAACTGCCAGCGAGAAAATTCGCTTAGACGCTCTGAGAGAAGAAACGAATTTGCGGTAACGAAGGACACATTCGTAAGGAGCGCAGTCTCGAGGTTCCGCGCGATAACGAAGAAGCAGAAGAGAATACGGCAGCATACGGTGCGGTAAAGTATGTACGCGCGCCTCCCGAGGCAGAAAGTCTATTTTCCGTTTACGGTCCAAGGGTGCGTAAATCATCGAGCCTATGCCTCGGCGATTATTGCCGAAGACAGGGGCCGAGGGAGAAGAAGAAAGAAAGGTGCAAGTCTGTGTGTACATGCGCTCTCTCAAGGCCAGAGTGTGATTTCCTTTTCTGGCTGATTTGTTGGCAGCCTCGAGGATCTGCGCTTTTCGGAGGGTGAAGGGGAGGAAAGAGAGAAAAGTTGAGAAGAGAGAGAGAGAGCGAGGGAAAGAGTCGCGACCTCCTCGCGCGGCTTAGCCTTGGCTGGGGTGTACGCGAGGACTAGTAACGAATGCGCGCGGTCTACGCTGACGTCATAGCCGGCGCTGCAGACGCGAGAGGGCAATCGGAACACGGAGGCGCGCGGAAGTAGCTGATTGCAAGACGATTCGACCGCCCGCCCTCCCCATCCCTCTAGCTTTGGACCTTTGGCTACAACTTTTTCTATCTACGTGCCTCGACTGCTGTAATTGCACTGGAGAGAGAGAGAGAGAGAGAGAGAGAGAGAGAGAGAGAGAGAAGTAAACGTGGAGATGGATCGTTGCGATGGACTAACCGAGCTTACCCTTCGGAGCTAGTTCATTTTCGGCTCTTCACGGGGAACAAAGGAAATTTATCGGAATATTGGAAAAAAAAGAGGGAGGGAGAGAATTCTTCTTTATTTTCTGGGTTACGGTCTAATGCGAGAATTAGGAGAGATTTTAAGGTATGCGAAAACTGTTGATTAGCGAATGTGTTCCGTAATGCGTTTTGCCAGCGAGTGCCATCACTCGATGGCAAAACTTATTATCAATTTTACAATTCAATAAGCACGTATTGATAACAAAAATAAAGCGAGTTACATGAATATATTGGATTACGAAGCATCAAACTCGATTAGTCAACTATTTGTTTGTAAACGTCAGAAATGCTTGTACAATAAATTTAATTAAGAGCATAATTTCCATAAGCTCTCCCCCTATGCAGCTGCACTATTTTATTTCAATTTTACCCCACTAAACGCAATCAGCAGTCTCGCGTTGAGGTATACAGAGATAGGGAGGGGGGGGGTCGAATATACACTCATCCATCATCCAAGCTCGTACTCAGCGACTATTAAACCGCAGGCTACATCGGCAGTTACACTACAAACAACCAACGTAGAGGGAGAGAGAGATATATCGAGCATTAAACGCAAACACTCCAGTTTGATAACGAACTGCCGCAGTTCATTAAGGGAGCGGGGAATAAACAAACCGGAGCTTCGCTGCTCTATAGCTCCTCTCGTTGTGACAAATAATTATATCTCACGACGGTAATTAATCGACGGATTCTCGCGAATCGCGTCGATGCACTATACGCACTCCATAACACTTTAACCCATACTCTCCTCTTCCTCTCTCTCTCTCTCTCTCTATCTCGTAAAATCACTTTAGCTAAAGGTACTTGGTGATGGGGGGTAAATTGAAACGACGCAAAACGTCGCTGTCCGCAGACTGCACACACATAGAGCGGGCCATTATTTTCGTCTAGGAGGTCATGTGTGCAGGGGCCGTCGCGGGGGCTCTCGAGCTTTGTACCGGGAGCGCGTGCATGTGTATTATATACGTGTATATACATCGGGCGGTGAGGGGGGAGGGCGGAGACGGTCGCGGAGAGGAAAAGTGAAAGTCGAGCGCAGCGGTTGGTGTGGCTGTGGTGGTAGTAGTCGACGACGGCCCCGCTGACAGAGGTGAATTGTGAGAAAAGCCGGCCCGTGGCCCATTAAGCCCCCCCCCCCCCGCAAGAGAAAGAGAGGAGGAGAGGCCGAGAGCTTGGTGCGGCTGTACACGAGAGCTTCTATTTGCAAGCTGCCAAGGGTTTTTGTTTAAGGACTCTTGTATAACGATAGCTATATTGGTACAGAGAATCGAAGTCAATGTCGCGTAGTCGATCTTTATCTGCAGGAGGATGCGTTTGAAACGATTCCGTAAGATTAGAGGGGGGGGAGGAGAGTTTTGTATAGGATGATGTTTATGTGTATACTCTCTGTTTAGAATTGAAACAGTTATTGCGGATTGCGTAGGTGGAATTCTCTCAATCTCTCTTTCTGCGCTCGGAGGCAATCGATATGGGATTATTATACGACTGCCGGGTGGTGGTGTTGTTGTTATCGGCCTAGGTATATTTCTACCGTGGAAATATAATCGTAATGCTTTGTATACGAGAACGAATGTAGGGCGCGCGGCATTTAAAGCGTTACGTAAAAATTAGCCAATATTCTATTATGTTCCGTTAGGTGATTTATAAGTCAAGAGAGAAAGAAAGAGAGAGAGAGAGAGAGAGAGAAAGAGCGAGAGAGGGAGAGAGTTGCTCAATATGCTTTTTACCGTTTTTCAAGATGAATCCTTACAACGGCCATATTCGACTAGGCTACCGAGCGCTTACTTCTTTTTAATTGATTACTAAAATTGAGACTGCTCGATACATTATCGTCGTTAATCCCGTCATTAATCATATATACATTCAGAAAATTTTCCACGTAATGACACTCTCCGTAGCGTAGAATAATACGCGGACTCGCACTCTCTCTATCGAGTTTGAGAGAGAGAGAGAGAGAGAGAGAGAGAGAGAGAGAGAGAGAGAGAGAAAAAGAGAGAGAGAGTAAGAAAGATTCCCTCGCGCACAATGGATTATTAATTTTCCAAATGAAGTTCGAATTCATTGTGACTTTAAATACATTGCAATTAAGTTCGTTTTGAAAATCCAAGATTTATTTCTCTACCCGAGTGTGTTCACCATGATGAATTTCATGATTTTCAATTCAATTTCAGTCATTAATTTTAATTAACGTCTCGACTCGCAGGAACCATCTCTCTCTCTCTCTCTCTCTCTCTCTCTCTCTCTCTCTCTCTCTCTTTCTATAACCTTTTTTTTCTTCGTTCACAAACAAAGTATCGAAGTTTCATTCGATGTTTTTTTTTCTCTCTTCCAAGGATGATTACATCAATTATATGAAAATGGGTTAATGCATTTAGACGAAAAACTATTCTCACAGCGTACATGTATACAGTTGCACGTTTAATTACGAAATATCCTACAAGTTTATTTAATCTCAACGATGTATATATTATCATTACACCTCGATCAACCGTATGTATACCCCCATTCGCCTTCGTCTAAATCTCACCTTGAGCCTCGCACATTTAAAAATAAGCCAACGATGCCACGGTCGTCTAATCATCCAACATCGAAACAATAACGGGACATAATCCAAGAAGATAACGGCCTTTATGGAACGACCGCCACTTTTGCCCCGCAGCTTTACCGGCCATATATGCGATAATTCATAATCAAGCGTGCATGCTCGTAATGTCCCTTCACTCTGAGGTGCCGTAAAAATAAATGACGGCAGCCATACGCGGGCGCGCGCTACTCGCTTTCAGGAAAACAGATAAAACCAAGACGACGAGCTTAGCGAGCTTCGATCCCGTCCAGAGTCCTCACCCTCCGAATCCTCTCGCGGCGCTAAAACGAAGATGGAACAAAAGAATGACTTTCCCCCCGCGTGGTGCTCGTTTTCCTTTGGTGCGGCTCTGTGGTTATAAAGCGCACGTGTGCGCAGATTCGAAAAAAATCAAACGCGCGAGTTGAAAAAGCAGTGCCTGTTTCTAAAGGCTGGCGTTAAGGTCGCGAAACCAAGAGAGACAGAGAGAGAAAGAAAGAGACGCGGCTTACGCCATAGTCGCTGCAACGCCATCAGGGCTGGGGAGGAGGGAGGTGGTGGTAGGCCCCTCAGGTGTGTTATAAGCGTATGTTACGCCGACAGAGCGAAAGAGCCGGCCTATACCTCGCGCTATAGATATATGCCTCCGCTTACTCTCCACACCATACGGATATATTTTCTCTTTTCTTTGTTTCTCGCTGCTGCCGGCGCAGCTGCAGCCCGTTGGCTCTGCCGATGGCTTTTACGGGGAGAAAGTCGGGCGCGCCCGCTCTCGGTCGTTTTGAATAATCCGCGGAAAAGACGCGAGAAAGATCCGGCTGCTCCTTATGCGCGCGCGCTCGACGATATTCCACGGCGAGAGAGCTCCTCGCTCTCGCCGTATTACTCGAAAGATGCGCCCGCTCTGGATTTCTCGGGGTTAAAAATTCAAACTCCCCTTGCCCGCGGGAGAATCTCTTCCAAGCGCAGGAGCTTGCGGCCTGCGCGAGTTTGTTTTCAAGTGTGCTGACTCGACTTGTCACGATAGACGCGAGCGCGGTCCAGGTTTTTAAACTTATACTTTACCAAAACTCAGAGAGAAAGAGGGAACCTCGATGGTGCGCGCAACTTTAAATCGGAGTGCAGACGCTGCCGAAAGTTTTAGATTGGAGCTTGACTCACTTCCGCAGACGTTATATTATAGCGCCGGCTTCCGTTATGCCAAGATATATAACTTTTGCGATGCAATTTAAAAAATAAAACTGAACGAAAGGATAAAAGTGGAAGAAACGGATTACTTTTCGAAATTTCGAGTAACGCGTTGAAGGCAAGCTCGCAGCTTTATAGTAGCGGAAGCAATTACAACCGTAAAAAAGTACAAGTCTACAAGGGGGGGGGGTGCCCAGCTAGGCACACATAGTGACAGCAGCCTGACGATACCGCATGTAAATTAGACAGTTAACAAAAGTAGGGTTGCACGTTGCCAAGCAGATGGCTCAAATGCAGAGGATGAGGGAACCGAGGGGGGGAGGGATAGGGCGGGAGCCGTGAACTCTAGTAGTAGCTATATCGATTATGCCCAGCGCACTCGCGCGACGCTAGCCGCTCTGCCGCGAGGCCAATCCCCGGCAACCGTGCATGTACACATACACGTGCACACAGGGAGACACATACATAGTGCGCGCACGTATATGCTGTAGGGGCTACGCGCGTGTACGCGTGTGCAACGAGGTTGGTATTATAGCGGGGCGCTGCTGCCTCGGGCACTGTCGCCCTTGACTTTACGCGGCGCGCTCTTTTTCCCCGGCGCCCGCCGTCGAGTGAGAGAGAGAGAGAGAGAGAGCCCGCTCCTTTTTGTCGCTCCGGGAGCAGACGCGCACCGCCGCCGGCGCTGCGGGTATACCGTTAATGCCCTCCTCTCTCTCTCTCTCTCCGTCGCTCCTTTTGCTGCTGTTTCAAGCTTGATGCTGTCGTGTGGTCTTCTTCCCTTTTTTACCGCGTCTGGTCGCGTAATGGACAGGCTGATGCTCCCGGGACTTATTGCGTCTATAGAAATGACCGCCGATTCGCTTTGTACGCATTTGCTTTCACTATACGTTTGTTGTGTGTTTTGATTATTGAGTTGATGGAATTTTTTTTTGTTTTTTTTTTTTTTTGGAGGATGAGCAAAGCTCGCACGTGTTTTTGTGATATTGATTCAAGGAGCGGGAGGTATACAGAACGCGGAAATGTTGCGTCCGCTGACTTAACGAGCCGTGAACGATGAAATTAACGGGGGACCGCGAGACTCGAATTAATATACACGCACATGTAAATTCGGTCGTTTGGTTTAATTGTCCTGTATTTTCCCGGGGCTGGCCATGAAAAGAAGAAGGGAGAGTGGGAGAAATAGTCTGGGTCAACAAATCGAATATATATATTTGCGCTGCGGATATTGTCAGGGGGGGGTGGTGGGGAGGCTGTCTCCGGGCGAGAGACCGACAAAAAAAAACAGTAAAGTAACGCGCTGATGCTGGAGAGATAAAGAGAGGAGAGAAAAAACGGAATAAAAGAGGATGAAAATAATAAGCGGGGAGAAAAAGAAAGAAGCGAGGGGGGGGGGCAAGGTGTCCTAATCCTTTAATCTATTGATACTTGGACTTTTCACTTTCTCCCTTTCAGCCTCGCTCGCGCGCCCGCCCGCCCGCGTCAATCCGTTTTTCCACGCTCGAATATTCAATGGCTCTCTTTCACCTCGCATTTCATCTAGACGCCCGAAAAAAGATTTTCCATCGGCTACGTGGGAGGCCTGTCTCCTGTCTCGCCGGATAAACGAAACCTTATAACGCTCTGTCGTCTCGATCTATCTCTCTCGCTTACTCGGATGTACTAATGGAGAAAAAAAATAGACATACGATCATTCGACCTAACAACAAATTACTCGTGAAAAATTTTTCCAGATAATACTACCGGGACGTTTCAAATTGTGATAGGCATTAATAAAGAGAGAACTAGAATAAAGCGGAATTCGCTAAAACAACAGACGCACGCTTGTTCCCGCTGGAGCTTCGGTTATGGTCGTCCGCGATACACTTTGTTTTTGCATTTATATAGTTTTGCTCTTATCTATGTCGTACAGCAGCATTTCCAACGGAAGAATGCCACCGGTATCTCTCCCCCAACGGGAAAGATATAATTGATAATACAAGAAAAAAGGACGAGAAAAACAAGGAAACAAAAACGTACGAGAAACACAGAAAAGTCGAACGGACTTGGGTGTTGCAGTCGCGAGATAAATATTGGGAACAGGAAAACAGCCCGAGGATGCTTGGAATACATTTTGCACGCGTACGCGTCTGGCAAATAGAACGTATACCGCGAATAACTAAATAACTCCCCACCTCCTCCGTGTTTTACACGTTCCTCGTACAGAGACGAAGAAACAGCTTTATAAAAACATCGTAGCAAATATACGAATCCGCTAGTACAGTTTGTAATAAGTGACAAGAAGCGAAGAGAAAAAAAAATATATAAACATCAGTCTGAAATGAAACTCAAGTAGACGCCGAAGCCACGGAAGTGCCCGGTAGAGAGAAAGAGAGACGCGCGCGTGTACAGAGCATCGGCACATGCACACGCGTACGCGCAGGAACGCTATGAAGAGTAGCTTTGTTTGTACAGCCGCCGATCGATCGATCCTCCGGGCGATATGTAAGTTTTCACGCGACTGTCTACATGAGAAATTATTCAATCAAACGTACTTCCTTCCAACGTGTTATTTGGAGAATTTTTATATCCATTGCTATGTACAGCACTACTACAGCATATGTTTGCTAGACAACGACGCTCGCGTGTGCGCTTATAAAGAAATTGACTTAATTGTACATATAGGAGTGTGGGTAACACGCTAATGCCAACTATAAGCCCTGGGAAATGTATTTCCCTCGGCTTATGATGTATTCTATTTCCCCCATCCTCAAAGCTCGTAAATGATCTTTTTCCAAAGCAACAGCTGACCAAACCGAAGCTTGTTTTGCGCTCAAATTAAGTATTCGTACGTACAAGTACGTAAATAAGTAATTATAGGACTCGGACAATTAAGTAATTACGACACAGCAGAGAACAAGAGAACAAAAGAGAGAGAGAGAGAGAGAGAGAGAGAGAGAGAGAGAGAGAGAGAGAAGCTCTGTAATTTTCTCCGAAAAATAATCGAGAGCCTCGCGTAAATATGTCGAGAAGAGTCGGGGAGGGGGGGGGCGTTGGAACCTTTAATGATGTTTATCGATCTTCAATAATGAGCCTCGAGGCTGCTGTACAGTGTGTTCTGCCATACCTATTTTTCAGCTTTCCACGGCCAGGCTATACGTTTCGAAAATAATTCTCCCCTCCCTATGCATATACGTATAACACGCCTTTCTCATATCTCCTTTTTCCGATCACAACAGGCTCCAGTCCGAGTCCTCATACAGCATAATACATACGGAGGCAGCAACAGCAGCAGTAGCATAGGCGACATCAGAATTCAATAAGACACCCAAGCTGTAGCAGCAGTGGCAGTAGCGTCAGTCCGGGGACGCGAAGAATAAATCAGCAGCAATTTCGCTTTCCTCGAAAGACGACAACTCCGACGCAATTATTCATAACGGCCCCCCCCTCCGCCTCTCGATCGAACTTTCTTCCACGCCTTCCCTTCCTCTCGCTCGCTCGCACTTGAGATACGCGCTGCTCGTATATACCGGTTGCAGGCGCTAACGAGCCTTTCCAGGCGTGGAAACCAAGGAAGAAGATAAAAAAGAAACCAAGTCAGAGCTGGAGGTTGCGAAAGACGAAAAGAAGGAGGAGGAGTAAAGGGGAAGGGGGGATAGGTCGACACCTCGGCCATTCCCTTGGAGCTAGAGAATCGATCGGCTGCGAGGAAGTTCTCTTTCTCGCTTTTGCGATTCAAGGCCGCGAGAGAGAGAGAGAGAGAAAGAGAAAGAGTCCTCTCTGTCTCTGGAGGGTAGGAAAGAGGGTGGTGCTGCCGCAAGGTTCTGGTTTCGGTCCCGTCGGGAGGAAGCGGAAAAAGGGGGAGGCTCCAGCAGTCGGCGCTCTCGGGCTACGTGTCTCTCTCTCTCTCTCTTTCTCCGTGCGCGATACGCACGCGGGGCTTCGTAGGTACATGCACGCGCGCACACACAGACATACGCACAGGTTTATATATTATTCACGGGCGCGCACTAGCTATAGCTCTCGGGCTGCTCTTTCTCTCTTCTTGCCTAGTGCCGTGGGCGTTCGGAGGATGTGACGCGACGGCCACTTCCTTCCGAGTCGCGCGCGGCTCTCCTCCTCGGCTTGCTTCCTCCCCCGGCGCGATAAATACCTACACCAGCCGGATGTGTACGCTCGAGTGTTACGGAGACGCGGAGAAAGGCGGGCGCGCGAAGCTCCGTCTTGAGCCCACGGTGCGGGATAACCGAGGGAAGAAGGAGGAGGAAGACCTGCAAGCGCTCTCTGACAGGCCGCAAGAGAGAATCTTTTGTAGGTCCTCTCTCGCTCTGTCGCTCGGTCTGTTTTGTCTGCCTCGTACGCCCCTCCTTCCTCACTCAATCTCTCCTGTCTTTCTCGTTGGTTTTTTGCTTGGCCTGCCGGCTGTTTAGCGCCGGACGCTGATTTCGCGATCGATGTCGCCAATAGCGAGTAAAACGAGAAGGACATGGACGGGAAGAAGCTTTTTTCCCTTTTTCAGGAAATCCGGATTTTTTCAAGAGTCCGTAGTACGGCTATCAATCCACGCTGCTGCCGATCGCTTCGCCAAACGCACCTACACTCGAGCTAGTTCAATTAGCTTAACGTCGGGCTAGTGGTCGGAAGCCGACATAGCGACGCCTTGTCCCCGACGTATCAAAGGACATATTGATTTTCGCGGATTCCTCGCGGCGCCACAACGAAATTTTCAACAAGGACGTCCCTCGCGACGTAGTCGCTCTTTTGCGGCAGATCGCGTAATTCTAATACCCGAATGAAATGGCGATCAACGGGATATATGCGGGAGGAAATCGTTAAATCGTAAACAGGTTATAAAAGCCCATAGATGTCGCGATAAATTTCGAATGGAAGGTGAAAAGCGAACGAAAAAAGGAATCACGATTCGAGAGTGAAAAAAAAAACAGATACACGTCGATCGGGGATGGGAGCTCTAACGCTACATATATATACAGCACACACACACACAGCACACGCAGTGCTTTATCCGATTAAAAAGTAGTCCAGCTCTCGCGGATGGCGAAAAGAAATTCACGATCGCAAACGTCACGAGAGATACGAGAGAACGAGGGAGAGGTGAGGGGAAGAAGAGAGCCTTTGCAAATCCCGAGTGGCCGGGGGGAAAGAGAGGGGAGTGGAAGTAGCGTCATATAAGCGCGTGAATTTCCAAAGTCGCGACAGATTGTATATTCGAGTGGTCTAAGAGCGGATTTTCGGTCGACAACAAATAAAACAGATATATACATACGGTTTAGAGCTTTTGAGAACGAGCCGGCGCTCTTTTCGAAAGAAGGAGAGAGAAAGAGAAAGAGAGAAAGGGAGTATGTCAAGGCTGGATCCGGTGCTGCTCGACTATAGATACGAGTGAATGCGGTTCTGCGCTCTTTGGAAAGAAGCTTCCCTCCCTACTCTATACACGCCGAATACATAAACGCAGGAGCGAGAGAAAGAGAGACTGACGTCACGTGGTCTCTCTCTCTCGAATCCTTTTGAAAAAAAGAGCGAGAGCCAGCTTACATACGTACACACAGACGTGTATGTAGAGGCGTGCTACGCTGTAATTAGCCGGCTACCGTGTGCCAGGCGTTCCCTCCCTCGCTCCTCTCGATCGATCGATCCTAAGAACGGGGGCTGTGAAATTTAATTACCGCGATTCTTGCGTGCTTAGCAAAGGGCGAGCGTCTCTCTCTCCCCCTGTCTCTTACCCCTACCTCACCTTTCTCTGACTTTTTTTTCCACTTTTTGCGACGAGCTGCATGGTATATAGAGGCCTTGATTTTTTCGCGTACGTTGGAGATTTTTGTCTACTCCGCACACACACACACTGCTCGGCAACAACGATTACAGCCGTTAATTTAACCCGCCACTGGGGCTTAATGACACTGCGCGCTTGTCCGTTACGCTTCGCTTCGGTTTATTATCTTTTATTGATTTCGGCCATTGTAAATTTTTTTTATTAACGCGCATAATTCGTATGCTAATGCCGGTATATATACACGTTGTACACATCGTGCCACGGATAATATACCGTTGCGTTTACGGTCAAAGATAACGACGATATCGCCGGGGACGTATAAATTTCGAATTCGCATTTGAATTTAAACGGATCGCCGGCAGCGGCCGTGTGGTCATGTATACGTAAAATTGCCAATTTTTCAGCAAAATCACACGCCGAGTAAACCTTACGAAAGCATCTCTGACTCCTATACAATCACTCGATGTAGGGATATACGCTTTTACTATCAAGCACTGATTAAGGAGTAATTCCGAACGGACGTATTAGAATATTCCTGAAAACCGATAAAAAATCTTGCGAAATGTAAACGCGAATTTAACTAAAATCACCGGTCTCGTCAAAAAGCTAGCCTTAAGCCATTCTCAAGTCGTTGCTAAACCCACGCGTGACAGCATAGAACAATAACTCGAAGAAACTAAAAACGTTCGAAAGACTTAAAGAAAAAAGTGGGAAAGAAAGAAATCGTCAAGCACAACAAATAAATAAAATTTCAGACTGGTTAGAGTGCAACCGCAAAGCCCCCGCTCGGCTCCCCCTCGACTTCTCGGTACAGCTCCGTAGCTGCAGTTCTACGCCCACGCGACACGTCCCTTTCCCCGCACGAAGTCTCAAACAAGACTTCATCCGACTTTCCCGTGAAGTTGCTATAACAGAAAGAGCGGGAGCAGCGCGCCAGAGAGAAAGAGAGACGTATAAAGCCGATCGGGATCTTCGCTCTCTTCGAGCTGTGGTATGCAACGGGCCCCCGCTGCGGCTGCTTTCCCATTTTTTTTTCTCCACGAGCTACTCGCGCAGATCAATCGAGTAGAGCGAGTTTATCATGAAACGCGAGGAAGAGGGAAAGCGGCTCCAGAAGAGTCTCACACCGGACGAGCGTCCGACAATGGCGTTAATTAGGCTCGATATTGGGCGTGGTTCCTGTGTGTGTGTACCTATACGTGTCTCTCTGTCCCTCTCTTGTTAATTAAGCGTCGCCGACGGCGCGAGAGTCTCCTCACGCGGCGCAACTCGTTCGCCCGATAGAAAAGAGATTAAAACAGCGCAATTCCTCTCTCTCTCTCTCTCTCTTGGTACCTCTCCTCCCCTGTCTCGTGCCCCGTCGCTCCAGCGACGTTCGCGAAAGTAATTATAATGAGTAGCACAATGGTCGATGACGGAGGCGTTGGAGAGAGGAGAGCGGCGAGGAGAAGGAGCGGCGAGGATGGGGGGGGTCAAGCGGTAAAGCCGAGATAAAGGAAAGAAAGGAGCGCCTCTTCCCGGAATCTGGAGCGCGAGTTTTAGCCTGAGAGAGAGAGAGAGAGAGAGCTTTCAGCGTGTGGTCGCCGCAGCGCTTTCGTGATGAAAAAGAAAGAAAGGAAAAAAGGATGGCCGCAGCCCGTCGTGCTTCGAGGTAGAGGAAAAGTCGGTCGATTCTCTAGTTTTTTTTCTTTTGCTTTTTCCTTCTTTCTTTCGCTCGGTCGTGTGCCAAACTGAATAACCTCTCCAAAGCGCACAGCTGATGCGTTTACCTGTATTTGCGATAATCCCCGCGTATCCCCTCCCCTTGTTTCTTTTTCTGACTTTTATCCACTTTTCTTTCACTTTTGCTTCGCCTCTTTGTGAGGTTGGGGAAATGCAAGTTTGAAATTTGGTTACGGCTGCTTTGCGCAGACTATAATCGCTTTATGACTCGTTATTCGAAAAGACAATTGAGCAACGAACATATAGATAGTCAAAGCCCGCGCGAAACATTATGAAACAGTCTTGAAACGAAGTCGGATATGAAATTGTGTATACATGGGAAAAGATGCTACGACGAAACAAGCTTCTTTGTTTATCAAAACAGTTAACAATCTCGCTAATATTTTTCTCCTTTTTTTCCTTATTCAAGATCGAATTGATATATTCAAAACAAATTTGATCGTCCGATTAAATCTAATTAAAGCCAAAGAGCTCTGTTAATTATTTGATGTATTCCAAGTTCGTTCTACTTTCACGACGAGTTCTCTCATTCATTAGGATCCCTATAACCCGCTAAAGCAAGAGAACTTGGACATATCCGCTTAATTAAATTAATAATCATTTAATTACCCGCCCTGCCAGCGAAGTAAGTCACACGTTGAACACAAACACAAGGATTTTGTGAATTGCTAACTAAGCATATACCTAAGAATCTATCCCTTTACCATTGCTCGTTACGTATATACACATTTTTCGATATGTCGTCAAAGTTAATAAAAAAAGCAATAAATTTAGCTTGATAAACGTGAAAGTTCCGTGACGAAGTTAGAAAAGCTCGGCGCGTGAAAAATATTGGTTATAGAGGGGAGCGCGCTAACGAATGCCATAGACCGCCGCTCGACAATAACACGGTAAAACCGCAAAATCCACCGGCCGGAAATACGAATCCGACTTTCATCCAGTAAGAGATTGCTGTGTATACACCTATATATATATAGAGAAGCTGCAAAGAATAAAATATCGAGTGCTGTGTACGTAAAGCCGAAGGTTCATAAGGACCCTGGGGCCCGTAGTGCGACACAGCGTAAACTCCGTTTCTTATCTCTTACTCCAATTCGAAAACAACATACGTTTATCGTGGGATATACAAACACCGCGGGCTCGAATGAAAATTGGAGCTGAAATAATGGCGTGTCCCTTTCTCAATAATCAACGTCCACAAAGCACACGCGCTCGCACACTTCGATATATAAAACGCGAAATCATAACAAACGCCTCTTATCGACGTATATAAAGTAGAAAAAAGAGTCAGACTGTGGTGCTAAAGTTGAGCGAGAGGCGAGAGCAAGATCGGCAATGCGCCAGTGTATACTCTGCTACACAGCTCCGTTCTCTCTCTCTCTCGCAAGGGGAGAGAGAGAACATTACGAGAGAGTGAGACACTCACCTCACGGCTCTCTGCGTCTTCATGCTGACTGGTTGCGGTCGTCCTTGGGATCGTTTGGGGCGCGGTCAGTGCTTATCCATGAACTCTCTCTCTCTCTCTCTGCCTCCCTCTCTTGGAGCAGTCCCTGCGTCGAGAGATCGGTAATGTCCGTCCTGCCGAGATCGGCCTCTCTCTCTCTCTCTCGGGTTTGCGATGTAGGCGCTGAAAGCCAGAGGTTAGACTAGATTAGACTGCGCGGCTTATCTCGAAAAGCCGGAGGCTCTCTCTCCCTCTCCGCGTGTTCTCTTGCCATTGTTTGCCGGTTTGTGTTTTTGTTTACCCGCTTATATACCCTCGGCCTAACCTGGTCTCCCACCCCCTCCTCCCACACAGATAAGCTCACGGAGCTATTATAACTTCACGGCGATTGTTCTCAATGTACGCCGGTCAAAGAGACACAGAACGACGGAGAGAGAGATGCGGGGGGGAGAGGATACGACGTGTTTACGAGGTTAAACAGTTTTCGGATTGGCGCGGATATTTATCCTCCGTTTGGCTTTATATCGATCGATAATAAGTGTATTATACGGATATGGATAGATACACATTTCGGCGACTGGGATGTATGTGGGAAACGCAGGCGGCGATAGCGAAAAAATTATACAAGGGTAATGTACAATGAGCTTCGATGCAATTATAAATTATATACTTTGGCAAAATTGATGGGAAAAAAGGAAAAGCCGGGAGAACATTTTCCGCTTGAGCTGGAAAGCCGGCTCAATAATTAAGCAGTATCGAGCAGTAGCCGAAGATACTTATACTGATTTATAGATTGGCCGGTGTAATCGCCTAGCGCGGTGATTGCGAACCGTTGGCCCGGCGTTTTTCTCGCAATAACGAGAGAATATACAATTCGTCGATTTTCAAAATGTCCGTTTAAAAAAAAAAACGACTCGACAAGCGTTTTTCCTCTGCTTTTTTCTCGTTGCGAGAAAAGAAAAGTCGATGAGTAGCCATTGTTCTGGACCGAGGGAGAAAGAAAGATGTGCGATCGGCTCTATGGGAGTATGTGTGCGTTTATTAGGCTCGTCACGCACGCGCGCTTTAATGCAATTTATTTATGCGTGTACGTATTAGTGCATCCCTATCCTGAATTCTCTCTCTCTCTCTCTCTCTCTCTCTCTCTCTCTCTCTCTCTCTTTCTCTCGGCGTATATATCGCGCAAAGATCGCTCAGCCGACCTAGACCGGAGTATAATATCTAGGTGGTCCGAGGCTTACAGCTGGTATATATAGAAGAACGAGTGCCCGTATGTAACTGTATACGTGAATATGCGCCGAGCTGCAGAGAGCACCGTATGTGAGGGAGGGACAAAAAAGTTGGCTCGATGAATTCGCGTGCGATATATATAATATATACACGTTGGCTTGAAACAAGGCCCTGGAAATTATTTACTTGCGTCGAAGAGATACTCGCCCGAGATTGTATGCACAGGTTTATATACGAATAGCCAACTGCGGAATAAACGTTTCTCGCTTGTATGCGTTTTAGCCAGTGCGCGTTTGTTTCAATTAATTATACAGACCTTTGCATGACAGAGGTTTTGCTTAACCAGCCCGCGACGAAAATTGATCCGTTAATCATTGCGAGACAAGAGGATTTTGACGAAATTTCGAGCTGATTTGCCGATAACGTTTGCTTTTTCTATAGTCGCGATTGCTCGTAATGTTATACTTTCTTCTCTTTCTTTTTCTTCGCCGCTAAGAGCTCTTACGAAAGCGTATTTCAGACGGGGTTTTTGCTAATATATCGAAGCTGCTGAGTCGGACTTACGTAGCAGGGGATTATTATCGAGCTCGTTGTACAACTTTTGTTATAATGTTCGCTCCATAATAACGTGATTTTCGAAGTTTAGCTCAAAATCGAATCGGATTACATGCGGCTCTCGCTCGGCTATACAGTTTCCAGCTTAATGATCGCGCAACATGCTCGAAATTTCGATATAATTAACGGCAATTAGAATATCTCTCGGGAGTTTCGTGTTTAATTGAAAAACATGCCTTAACAGCTATTTTCCAAAATTTTCATTTTCTTTTACGAAAGGTATACCGGCACCAGCGCTCCCACCTGTAATCATTGCCTTCTCGATTTTTCTCGTTACCCAACCCGTTCACCAATCGCGGTACAAAAAACAGCCTGCCAAAAAAAAAACAATGAAATTCCAAACGGCAGATAAGAAAAATCCCGTAGTTCTCCTCGGGCGTGCAAGAGCGAGTCTCGGTAGTAGCTCCAAAAAGGGGGGGTGGGGTAAGAGTCTCGATTCCCGGGCAGGCCCCGTTATTTGGCACGGCGTACATACCGCTCCATTTTTCGCGTTACCGGCCACGCCGCGGCCGTTCTATTCTCACAATTCATTAGCCAACTGGCGGTTGCGGCGATCAATGGAGAGCCCATAGGCCGCAAAAATATCGAAACTCGAAGAGTCCGGGCGCTTCGAGGCGAGCAGCTTTCTTCGCGGCGGAGACGAGCTTTCCCCGTCTCTGCTCGCCGTGACAAAAACCGCGGAGATCCGCCGGCGAACTCGATCGGCCCGTTTCGCGGCCGAGAAAAACTCTCCGGACCAGGCTTGTCCCTGGGCTCGTGAGCGCATTTTCTCCGTCGCCGCCGCGAGAGCAACTTTCCTCGCGCGCGCGCGCCTGCTCTCGAGAGAGCTTTGTGGCGCTCTCCCCCTCCCCTGTGCCCATGGTACATTCACCTTTCCCTCTTTTTTTTCCGCGGCTTGTCTCTCTTTCATCCGCCACGGGGGACCCCCCGGGTACAGACACTTTCCTTCGCGTATAGCCCCGACCTCCTGCTCTCCCCCCTCCCCCCCGTTCCTACTAACCAGCAAACGTCTCTTTCTTTCTTATATGTACGAGCGAACGCCCGCGAGCCGGATTGACGGGCGAGCGATCGATTTCCCGCGATTTGAATACACACGTTTCGGTGAGCTTTCCAATTATCCGCTCTCCTGGCTTTCTTATTCAAGGGCCAATCGCGGCGCATCGACGTTAAATTGCCGAGAGGGGGAGATAAAATAAAAAGAAAGGTTATCGAACGCGCGAGACCGACAAAGCCACAATTTCTCCCTAGCTTTTTGGCATTGTGTTGCACTCGCGTCTACTCCGTTTCATAATTATCAATAGTCGTTGTAGACTCGCGGTGTACACGTATACACGCGAGCTCTACAGATTGCATTGAGGCTATCTTTACCGCCTTTACAAATGTCCCGTTACGACAATGTTTACGCGCCCGGGTACTGGGTCAAACACGTGCTATGCAGCGTATAGCCAGTCGCGGCACACGTGTACGCCTGGATATGCATGCATATGCATGTGTATAGGCATATACGTGTATTAATGACGAAGGTTCATTCGCGAGGGCAGCTCTTCTCAACCCCTCCTCATCGCCCCCTCTCTTGGGCTTTTGAGTGGCTTCTTTCTCTCTCTCAACTGCGAAAGAGCATCCTTTTAATTAACCACTCAACGTTCAAAAAAGAGACGAGCAAGGGAAAAAAGAAAAAGAAGAAACGAGGGGGATGCGAGCATATGTAGAGAAAAAAGAGGAACGAACGTGGCGCCATACTCGTGAAAGCGCATCTTGCATCTCGTGCTGTTTTTTTTTTTAAAAACCAGCCGTCCAAGTAGGGAATATTCGTAAATTGCGCGCTGCAATAGCGAGGGGATAAGCGCTGGAGCTGGCGCGAAAACTCGATCTCAAGAGAAAAGCCCGGCTTAGAAAACCGATTTCCTTAGGCCTGATCGGTATGTACGTGTATACACATACATATACACCGACGTGCAACAGAGTCGGAGCGGGTGGGGGTGCTGCTATGTAACGCGGAGCCTAGCTAGTTGGCGCCATTCTCTCTCTCTCCTTTGCACGCTCGTGCTATACAGCGAGCGGGGGGCAAAGAGAGAGATAGATAGAGATAGAAAGACTTATGCGAGTCTCGCGGGGGCCTTTGACGCTCTCGCGGAGGAGAGCCAGGCCGCGAGGGCGGCTGGCCGCGAGAGAAGGACGAGCAGGGTATATGCGCTGCAGAAAGTGGAAGGTGAAGAGGGGCTGGCAAAGGGGAGGGGGACGAGGAAGGGGTTACGGGGGGAGGTTAGCGCTCGGCCGAGAGAGTCGCGACGGCGGCGGCCGCGCGAGAGCGGAGAGGACTGGTTCTGCGGTCCCGCGCGCGCAGGAGATTGTGTGCAGCAGGGCAAGCGTTATACTGCACACGGGAGAAGGAGAGAGAGAGGGAGACCGGCCCGACGACTTCGGAGCTCTCTGTTGGCGCTGCAGCGAGCCGCCCCGGGATCTCCGGACCGCGTGCGTTGTGTGCGAGACTCGCGGCGCGCGGGAGAGAAGAGGAGAGCCGGCGAACGGCAGGAAAGATAAGAAGGGAGCGAGTAGAGAGAGTAGCAGCAGCAACAGCCGGCCTATAGCAAAACTCTCGGTGTGTGTATACCCTCGGCAGACACTGTAGACTGTACCTGCTGTTGCTGCTGCTACTCCTGCTGCCGCTGTGCTTGGAGGGAGAAGTCAGCAGACCGAGCGAATGACCAAGCCAGACCAAGGAAGAGAGAATGAAGGAGAGAGGGCAGGATAAAAGTGTCGGCTGGTACCGTTCCTCGGACAAGCCTGAAGCACAGAGCCGAGCAGTGGCAGTAGCAGGGAAGAGTATAGAAGAGAATGAGCGAGAGAAAGGAAGAGAGCTAGTGCCCAGAGACCAGAGACAAAAAGACGAGGGGAAAGGAGGAGGAAGAGGAGGAGAAAAAGAAGAGCGGGCAAAGGAGAGAAGAAAGCGAACGAGAGTACTGTTAGATAGACGAAAGAGAGAGAGAGAGAGAGAGGTGGCCGTAGCTCTCTCTGCACACGAGAGAGCAACAACAGATCGCGAGCGTTCTCCAGCGCTGCTGCAGCCAGCCAATACACGCGCGCGCGGGCCCAAGAGAAAGAGCGAGAGCGAGTGCCCCCCTCCTGCGCGTGCTCGAGAGCTCGCTCGCCGATTTCCTTTGTCGTGCACCTCCTCGTGGAGCCTAGGATCACGTCTGTAGAGCCTTGGCGACGGACCTCCGGCGACGTGAAAAGTACCCATCCGCTTTACGGGCAGATATACACGTTTTCAGAGGAACAGAGGGGGCAAAGAGCCGAGCCTTGCGCTCGCCTATACTATACCGATCTTCGTGGAAAATCGGCGGGCCAACAAGTCTCCGAGCTCTCTTTCTCCCTTTACTTGGCTCTCGCGAGCCTGCGATCGGCCGCGATAACAAATCCCCCACTCCCCCTTACTTATACAGACAAGTCCACGCGCTCCTGCCTATAAACGAACACAGATATATATATACACACACAGGGCGCCAACGTCGCGGTTGCCCTGCATTTATTACGGAGCTGCGGGTGCCCCGGCGCAGGGGTGCTGCTGCTGCCCGCTGGCCCGTGTCCGCGCGCTCGACCCGCGCCTCCCGCTCTCTCAACCGAGAGCTAGATATACAGAGAGAACAAGAGTCAAGGGGGTGGGAGAGCACAAGTACGGATAGCGTAGTTACCTCGGGTTGCTCCGCGGCTCCGCTTACACACGTTGCTCCCTTGCAGCAGTTGAGTCTCTCTCGAGTGGTTGGACCGCTGGGCGGCGGGGGGGAGGGGGGACCGGGCCGTGGTGTGTACAGCCGGCTCACGTGCGAGGGGGGGGGCGGAGGGCGATCGAGCCTCTCCTCGGCTCACTGCCCGGCCCAGTCGCTGGCGCGGGCTCGCGCACTAGCTTTGCTACAGCCGCCGCACGCTCGGGCGCTCATTACGGCCGACTCAATGTTCCGGGCTCGAGCCTCGACAGCTGCTCCTCGTAGCTCGGCCCGCGCGGCCTCGGCATCGCGGCTGTCAGCCGGGGCCGGCCCGGAGCCCCGTTGGCTGCTGCCGGGCCAGTCAGCCACATGTAGACCGACTCCTCCTGACAAGCGCTTCTCTCTCTTGCCTTCAGCCTTGGCAGACTCTCTTTCTCTCACTTATTGACACTCGTGCGCGACTCGCGAATTATTTGTAAATTGCCTGCCCCCCGGTATAACACGCTTATATCTCAAATTTCCGTGGAGGCAATTCAGGAAAATGAGTCTCGCTAAGATGACCGCGCTGCTGCTTATTTATGCTGCTGGCTGTAAGCTGCAAAGCGTATCTTTTAGCGATCGGCGAACGGAACGCGTAGACATACGCTGTTAGTAAAACTCGGACGGAGTGGCGCGCTCGCGCCGCTAACCGTAGGGCTGCTCGCGGCCCGACTGCCGAGACGACTGGCCTGCCTGGGCCGCAGCGCCTGCAGGCGGCCTGCCACCTTCGTGTGTGTATACGCGCGCAGCAGCAGCAGCAGCTCGCTCCGACTCTCCCTCCCTCTATCGCGCGCGCTCTCTCGACTCTACCTCCTCTGTGTATACATACCTTCCCCTATCCCCCCCCCCCGTGAACATCATCCCCACCCCCGCGCAGAGTTGCCTCCTACTATTCCCTCCTGCAGGCACGCTGAAGCTGCTCTCTCGCTTGCTTTCTGTATACGGCTGCTGCAGCAGCAACAACAACCCGCGAGGAAAGGGAGAAAGAGCGCACCGAGAGCACTCTGCTCCCCCTTCTCTTCTGCACTGCGCGAGTACACGCTCTGTAGCGCGACTCTGCGTCTTTCTTTCTCTCTCGTGTACTCTTATATTACAGTGCATATGAGATGCTGAAGCCGCGCTTCTTTACGGCCGGGAAAAGAGCTGACATCGTGCCGCCATCTGCAGGGCCGGCCTTTGCCAACGGACCTCTGTACCCTTACCTGTACTCGCTATTTTGCACTGTGTAGTCGGCGAAATAGCCGAGAGTTCGACTGAGGTCAAGTCGCTAAACGTAAGCTTCGGGGATGATTGTTTTTTATTTAAGGATACACTTTAGATTTGATATTTCTTTCAAGAGATCTTGTTTTTTTTTAAGAATTTACGTTTATTTGGTTTGTAATATGTTTGCAATAATAAAACAAATTAATTTCATAGATGTAAGTATAAAAAAATTTGAATTTTATGGGACGTTCAAAGCGTTAGAAAAATAAAATAATTTAGTTGAAACAAGGAAAATATTTACGTACGTATATTCTCTCTCTTAAAGTATTTTGTATCAAGATATGGTTTTGTATGAAACTACAAAGTTTCCAAGTTTATTAAATACGCCTACAAGGGGATGCACACGTGCAGGTTGAAAGTTGAAACCAGTGGGTTGTCTTACCGAGCACGGTATGTATCTACTTAACGAACAGGTAATACTCCAAAACACTGTAAACCTCTCGCATCCTTGTGAATAAACGTTAACTATACGTGATAATATTATATTTTAGATGAATTCAAATCTTAAATAAATGTCTAAAAAATTTAATTTTTTTTTTGCATGTCGTTCTGTCTGCATACAACTTTGTAAGCACAAAGTTCAAAGTTATATCAACAATACTCCGATAAGCTGTACTATACTTTTGTCTGGTTCCATCTAGTGGCTACCTGTGTAATCACATAGTTTTAACTACTTTTAGCTATGCTCCATTGATAAGCTTTCATCGGATAGTTATGCGTTTTAATTTCTTTGGAATCGGTAAAAACGTTTGTTTGTTTACAACTAATGTTTTACTTCGATTATGAAGTTGATACAGATTTATTACCATACTTTTTTGTATTAAAAAATTCGGAGTTACGAGACGAGTTGATAATTTTTCATAGAATTTATAAAAACTGTGTAACAATAGCGATTAGTTTTAACTAATTGGGCCAATCAACTTAGTCTAACACGTATACCAACTTAGCCCACACATGGTGCTAGTTGAAAAAAAAAAAAATTAAAAATAAACTGTGAAAAAATATTTTACAGCTGATGCATTTTTACAATTACGTCCTTAATTATAAAAATATACATTTAAAAACCCGTAAAAAATTTAATAATCTATGCCTTAGTCTTCCCTTCGTTTCTACCTAAAGTTCCCCAGAATGGAATTCTACTCAAATTTCCAAGTGACATTTTCCAACGGAGTTGCGCCTGGCGAACGCGCTTCGGAAGACACGTGTCAGTATACGAATAAGGTAAGAAAATTGAGAAAAAAATCTAGGCAAAAGAGAGAAGGAGAGAGGAGAGAAGAAATCGAAAGAGAGATAGAAAGTAGTGTCCGTTGGTCGGTACTGTTAAAAATGAAGAAATCACGAGAGCGAGAAAGAGAGACGCGCATAGCATGTGTGTGTGTGCGTCAGGTTGGAGGCGCGCAGGTAAAGAGCCACGAATTCGGCGGCACAGAGCTCACACGCATACAGGTAACAGCGGCGGCGCAGGTGAGCGCGTCGCAAGCGAGGAGGAGCGGCGACGGCTCCTCCCTGCGCCTGCGGCCTCTCTCCTCCCTCCCCTCCTCATGCAACGCGACTCTCACGCGAGAGAGAGAGAGAGAGAGGGTCTCGAATATACACACGCACGCAGGTCGTTCCCACACTCCTGGCGCGCTCGGCTGCACAGGCAGCTACTATAGAGGCAAAGGTGGAGCAGGAGACGCGACGGTGCGCCAGTCTGCCTGGCTTCCTCTCTACCGAGAGACACAACAACCATACGAGGACAGGCTGCTGCTGCTGCTTCTGGCGTGAGCGCGCACCGCTGTCATGCGACCAGCCGAGCACTTGTAACGCAGGTGAGACAGAGAGAAGCTATAATTGCCACGGGGACAGAGAGAATAACCGCCTGGACCGCGGATCGATCCACCTGGATCCTCCGCGCGCGTTTACTCCTCGGCTTTACGTAACGATTTTCGTTGGGCCTCCATCTCGCGCGCGAGAGAGGATCGTACACATCCCGGATGGAGAATCGCGGAGCAGCCGATGACCGATCTCGGCTAACAGAGCGGCGCAGCAACACAGCCGGCAAAGGTGTTGGCTGCAGCAGGAGAGAGAGAGTGGCAGACCGGCACGCCTACCAGAGCAATGGGCTCTATGTAAAAGCCGCACGTGTGATGTCGGCCGCGCTGCTGCTGCAGCCTGCTGCACCACGTAAGCGCGTTTCCTCGTCCCCGCGCGCACATTCGAGAGAGAACGACTCGGCGCGCGGCTTAAATGTTTATTGCACCGCGCTTACGCATTTGTCGTTGGCGTGATTTAATCAACGCTTACAATGCTCCTCGGCGCTCACGCGCGAGCGCTCTCGGTGGTTATTGACTTTGACGTCGACGCTGGAAAAGTTGCCTCTCTCGCGAACGCCGTACGTTGTAAAGGACGGTGTGTTTATGAGCACGCACTTGCTGCTTCTGGCAGAGAGGCACTTGCGCGCCTACCTCTCTCTCTCTCTCTCTCTTCTTCGCTCACGCGCTCGTTTCTATTAAAGCTCTCAAGTTCGCGTGTATATATGCACTGTAGTTCCATTCGCGCAGCCACTCGTTCGCCTTTTGTTTGATTTTTTTTTTTATTTTTTGCCCCACGCACACACAGGCTTGATACGGCCACACCTTCAGTTGCTCCCTTTTCTCGCCTTTTCCGGCCTCGATATTCACTGGAAAATGCTGCTAACCAGTGATTTTTCGTCGACTGGTTCGAAAAGTAACCTCGGTGTTTTGGCTCGCTTTCTAATTTTAGACCGTGTTTACACGCGTTTATGTTGCTTCATAGCAGCATGATGGAGTTTACACTCAGGCTTTATTGATTCCATAGGCTTGAACTGTCACTTGGTAAAATATCAAACATTAATATACTAATGGGATTATCTTTTTGTATATTAAATTAATTCAAGAGTTACTGGCTACTCTGTGTACTTGGGAAATAGACTTTAATATCTAGCACACTGCATGTGTACATTCTGAAATATCATTTCAATTATAGATTGAACTTATTAAAATTTGTTTATTTATTATTACAGAGACCTGAATCATGAGCTCGCGAACACCAGAGGATACCACTGACCATGCAGCTGTCGTACGACCTGCAGCACAAGCTAAAGAATGGGTGAAATTTGAAGAAGAAGCTGGCCCTGCAGCTTCATCTACTCCAAAGAAACCGGAAAATGTAGAAAAGGCAGAAGCAAGCATCCCAGCCCTTATTAAACCAGATTCTGTGACAGTGGATGTCAGTAAAATCAGTAAATCTTTGGATGCAGGAGAAGGCGATCATAAAAAGAATGATAATTACAGTGGCGCAGTGTTAGCAACAAATTCTGTTCAAATTAATTTAGATAGATCTGGCTTGAGTCGTTCTATGACAAATGAAAGTCCAGAAGCTTACCTGCCCTCAACCGGAGCAAGTGCTAACAATCCAAAAAGTGCCTCATTGAAAACTATAGATCTGAGAGATGCTTCTAATGGTAGAAATGTTATAAGTACCCCTATTGGTAATATAAGGCAGGGTTTTGCAAATGGTGATACAATTGTTACTTTACTACCAGTCAACACTAAGTGGCCTTGGATAACTCCAGCTAGGTTTCGTCCAGAACTTGTACCTGAAGAATTAATGGCACAAGGACTAACCGTTAGTATTTTTCATTTGTAATTTTAAAATATTTTTACTCAATCACAATTCCAAAAATGTTATATTTTTACAGCTAACAGTTGAAGATTATGTGTACATAATGGAGCTCCTTGTAAATGATGTTCGATTCAATATGTACAATATTTGCTATAAAAGAATTCTTGTAGTATGGATTTTTACTGCATTTGTAGTTTTGCTAGGACTCCTGTTCTCAGGAGTGACTGGACTTACATTATTTGGTCTAGGAGTCATGTGGCTGCTCCTAAATGCTGCTGCCATATTTTTATGCATGTTTGTTAAAATCAAATTGAATCACAATCTGGAAAGATGTATGGCCCAAGTCAACAAGCATTTGTTGAGACATAAAATTTTGCTTGGACTTGACGACAGAGGAAAGATATCTTGTCACAAAGTTAATTTGTGCTTCATATACTTTGATACTACAGACTGCATTGTAAGTGCTACATTTTTTATAATCTATTTTACGTTTACAAAATACTTAAAATCTTAATTACTTCAAAGAAATATTAGACACTAATTAAGAAATATGAGGAAACTTAAATCGATTCTTATCAATTACTACTAGGATTTATTAAGCTTGATAGTAGCTTCAGTAGTAAAGCGCAGGAAATTTACAAGGTAATTCTTACCATGTGAATCAGAGCGATGATTCAAAAGCATCATCGACAAAGTTTTCCTTACGAGAATTTTCCTCGGTTAATAGCGCATTTTCTAAAAAAAATTAGCCACATTAACTTGTTGCTAAAGATTTTAATTAACTTTCCATCAATCTCCGCGATTGTTTACTAATTTTCAACATAATCCACATTGAATATCTGTAATTATTTTCAGAAAAAGCTACAGGAGGTGATCGAGCGAGAGGAGCGAGAGGGTCGCGTGATCGGTGGTAACGAGGGGGCTCGCTCGCGTCGTCAGCAGGAGCTACAGCAGCGCATGGACATCGATGATAGTGACATCGTCATCCAAGGCGCCACCACAACGCGCGTCTCTCGCAAACAGGTTTGTCTCTCTTACATTACGTAAACCCCTATACATATACGCCTCCGACAACTCTTCCCCCCCTTTCCCGTCGCCACTTTTATATCTCTTCCTCGCTTTATCCGGATTTCGCATTATTCCAGCCTGCTTTTGTGTTCCGCGCTGTGCTCGATACCGTGGAACGCTCTTCAATAAATTGCTTTACTCTATCTCTCTCTTACTCCCGCCGATCTGCTTTCGCTCGGTAAACAAATGAAATGGATACGTGGTTTTTTTATATGGTATCGCTCAAACTGAGAGCTTATATATTATACGAAATTCTATCTCTAATAATCAGTGAAATACTTTTTAAAATATTTACTTAAGAATTATCTAACGGAGTTAAAAAGAAAAACTTTATTATCAATCGTTTCATTTGTTCGACTGAGCGCCTTTTAATTTACGCTAACGCTACAAAGATCGCGAGACTTTAACTTTTTTATTACTAAAATTAAAGTCATTGCGCATATAACTCTTACATGGCTTATCAAAATGAGCATTAATTTGCTCTATAATTTTCGCTGCTAATAAAAATTACGTTCACGGGATTTCGCGAGTTAGCCAAACAAAATCGCCTAACAATAATAGCGTATTTTGCTATTAAAAAAAAACCAAGTAAAAATAAACAAAGATAACAACAGTTAAGCTTGGAACGCGTAATATTTCGCTTATTTCATCCGTACAAAAGGATAGATTTTGAATGTCTGGGTGCTGGAGCAGAGGTAGACTAAATCCGCAAGATATAGAGCTCGCGTCCAATATTAATCCAGAACAAAAGCAAAAAAATGTATATACGTATATAGTGACGCGTAAAGCCGCGATCTATAACGATCGAGAAGCGAGATGATTCTAATATGGTGTATGGCGCGCATTATCGAGGGACGCCCGTTGGCCCCGCCAAATGCTCTCTGTCTCTCTATCTCTCTGTCCACCAGAGCAAAAGCGAGCAAGTGCTCTGCCGTTACTCTCAGCGCTGGGCCAAGGACTATTTGCGCCGGCGCCTGGACTGGACGGTCGACGAGGAAGGTGGCAATCCTTCTTCGCCACGGCACTTGTCGTCTGCCCTCTGCCTCTGCCAGTATATCGAGGAATGGCTGCGCAATAAGAGCCACGTGCAAGGACGCGACTTTTGCCCCGCGTGGAGCAGCTTCCTACGCGACCAGGGCATTTGAGCCTACTCTACCCCTCCCCCCACAATACCTTTACCTTCTGCACTTGTGATTGCAACCTCCCCCCTCTTTATCCTCCCTTCATCCCAAAACTACTACCTTTTACTTTGGTCAATTGAGACTTGGGCTTTCGGAGAATACTGACGCTTGCGGCCATCGTTTTCCTTCTTATTTCTGTATAAACTTTCCTCTGTCTCTCCGCCTTTCTCCTTTTTCAATGTTATATTTCTATTTTAATATTTGAAAAATTAACGACCGCTGTACAATAATGACTTTGAGCGCTATTGAAAGCTCGACATTGTTTTCGTATACTAGTCTGTACACACGCGATTGTTCGGGCCGATGATTTTAAGAAATCAACTTTCCCCTTAAGCAAAGGCGTATATATTAATCGAGCCGAGCTTTTTATAAGCGCGAGAAAGAAATCGCTTGGCCGCAGGCTTATATACTCGCGAAAGGCCAACAAGAAGAAGGTGTAAAAAATGTTGTATCTATAACGATACGAAAATATGGTACGAGAGCTATACTACATAGAATCTCGGGGCAGGCTTAATCATAAAGTGAACTTAAAGATACACACACACACACAATCGTGTACATAGTATTTTTTTTCAATAGTCGAGCTCGGTTAAACACACGCCTTCGCGTCAGCGGTAGTGTTGAACCGCATTACAAGAATGGAACGTACACCTACACATACGCGTCGGCTTCGAGTATTGTAATTCCCGCTCTTTCACTTCGCAGTGTTTTTTTTTCTCTTCTCCCGGTGGGTTTCTTGGCACGCGATAAAATTAACGCGCCCGAGAGAGTAACCTTCTCGGGAATTTATGCGACGGCCTTATCTATCCCAGCTATCTTAGACGAGTCATAAATACGCAGGTATTCTTTTGCGTACATGCTCGAGCAACATTTTATTTTACTACGGGTATTCTTTATACGTCTTGTTTTTATTGTTCTATTTCTCAATGAAATCTTGTTTGGCTTTCATCGGGTTTTCATTTTTAGATCGAGATCGTGTTGGTTACAAATTCGTCTTTTTTTTACGCGTTGTACTTTACGAATCATTCCGGTAACGATTTAATGGTTTTAATCGTGTGAAATTTTATCATACAAAAAGAAAAAACGATCTGATACTTTCTTACTTGGCATTTGTACAAATATTTATATTCAATGCAGTGATAATTTGTTGTAACACATGTAGTTTTTGATATATGTGGCATGTTGCTTAACGCCGTTTATACGCTACTTTTATAATCAAAATTGATTCCTAAAGAACGTTAAGGACTTATTGTATGGAGAAATGATTTTTAAATTATAGTTACATTATTGTTATTTCGATTGAATAGTGTAGCCAAGTATTTCTACGTAAAGGTATTATTTTTAAATGAAAAGAGCAATATTTACTGTTGTGAAATGAAGAAGTATATTCTTGTAATTGAAATTTTACATATTCGACATATTTTAATGATAAGAATTTTTAAATAAATTTTATAAATTCTTAGTAGATCTTATAATTAAGAAGTAATAAGTGTAAATTGCAGGAATCTAAAATAAAGTATTTTCAACTATTGTACTTACATTCAGAATTCAGATTACAATGTTAGTGAAATTAATTTTACAAAAAAAAAAAAAAACAAAAAAACAAAAAAACGTAATTTATAAGATTTAATATGAAATTGTGCATTTTTAGGAAAAAAAGGTTTATTAGCAATGTTAACTGTAACATTCCGTCCAATACTGCGTAGTATATTTTGACTGAAAGATAAAGAAAAAAAAATTAAATAGGCAAACTATAGAATTGTTATAATGACATAAGTCTCTTCTTGAGAGACTATAATCGCATTGTTAAAGAGAAATTATTTTAATTGATGTTAACGTGAAAGTGTACTTAGTCTAAACGGTATTTTAGATAACGTCTAAAATTAGAAGTGAAAATTTTTCTCCTTGACAAAGTTACGGAGTAGCAAATACGATAATGAATTCCTGTACGGATTTTAAATCTTAAACTGAAAAGAATCAAAGAAAATAAAGTGTTTTTATTTCTTTACAATAATGCAGTCATAATTTTATTGCTCAACTAATTCCTCTGTCCTTGACGACGCTTATAATAGTTCATTCGATGTTTTGTTACTTTAACGATAATGACACTTTCGTTTCAGATGAAATCGTATATACTTTGTACGTTATAATTACTGGTGTTAAATTTTCAGGACATTTGTAAAATATTGTAAATATATATATACGCACACATCTAAATCGTTATCTTGTCGAATGGTCTATTAAAGGCACACAATGCACCAATTATGATCATTGGTTTTCCACAGCACATTCTGGACAAACGTATCCCAACGCACATGATAAAAGGTCCGGAGCTTTTTTTTCGAATTCGCTTGCATTTGTCTGCTTAACGAAAGAAGCTTCAAATTTTCGCGTTATTAGCTGTAATTATTCAAATGAATCGCGTCGAAAATTAATCCGCTCCTCGAAAATCTGAAGCTTTCACTCGATCGTATAACGTTGTGTACATAATTGCGCTGTGACCTATATATCTAACCAGCATCCAAAACGAGCTGTAATATTTGGCGCTGTATGCCTGCATTGTAAAAAGAAGGCACGAACAATTAAAAGAATGATTTAAAAGAATGATAAAAAGCAAAAAGCAAAAAAAAAAACAAGAAAAAGTTAGAGCGTGTGTGTGTTGTTTTGGCAGGAGCGAGCGGAGATGCTGCTGCTGAGGTACGCCTCGCGCTGGTCGCACTTTTTCGTGCGCCGTAGGCTGGACCTCGCCGTGGACTCGCAGGAGCGCAGTCGCGTCAACACGCTCACTGCCCAGCCACCCCGGCATTGTATATCGGCGCGCTGTCCCTGCCAGTTCATCGAAGAACACCTTAAGTACAAGCCCAAAGGCAAGTTGACTCTGTGTGACTTTTTCCATATGCCAAACTTTGGCCTCAAGTAGATGTCTCTACCTCATGCCCCCCTACGTCTTAAAGCGGCAGGATACGATGGGGATTTTTTTGTTTAGACGACGATTCATTTATTAGAGGGATAGCTTTCTCGGCGTATTGTAGTATGACCGAGTGACTGGTGCAGTGTTTACTGTGCGTTCGAGTCTAATTGACTAGAGCTATACATGTGATGTACTTTAACTGTGAGCACAATTTGGTGGAATTTGTAAAATTTTCGGCAGCAATAATGGCGATTAAGTAATTAACGGTAAATCAAGTATTGGGTTTTCGGTGGATAGCTATTTTAATGTTCTACGTTTAAAATGATGATTCATTGAGTTACAGTAACGTAACAATTGTTAGATATGAGATGTTTATAGCGATCCTTATAACTTTACATGGATTCGAATTGACTTTAAAATCGTTAAAATGTGTTAATTGTAAAAACTCTATTTTATAGAATTTCTTTCAATTAAATAATTTATGTTGCAAAATATAACTTTAAAGCCTTATCTCAATATGAGCCGATGGTCAATTCTAAATACCAATTATACTCGTATCGTACTTATCACTTCGAAAGTGTTTTGTAAAGATACAAAATCATTTTAGCTACGGCCGAAAACCAATCAAGAATTTTACACAATTCCTCCTTATTGCTTACAAGTGATTACCGCGCACATTCCTAAATTTTCTGAAGGGGATTTAAAACAGTCCTTTTTGGTACTTGCCTTCAGAAGGAAGCATAAAATAATACTCGATTTTTTATTGAGACTCTTTTCATATACAATTTGAGATTTACTTATATTACTTGCACAATCGAATGTTTTACGGTAGATTGGTGTGTATAATGTAATCGTTTATTTCGATTATGCATTAAAAACAATTGTAAAAATTATATTTTTTTTCAACGGAAAAACAAGGATCTGATGCGAGAAAGAGCATGTTCAAACCCGTACTTATTTTTCTTTCTAGTTTTTGGGTTAATGGGATACCTAAACCATTGGTGACAATCTTTCAGCACATATTGAATTGATGCTTTTTGAAAAAGTTTAATGTCATATATAATTGATATAGTGCAATTTCAATAAATAAATGAAATAATTTGAAATTTTTGTTTAATTTTTTTAGTAATTCATTTTTTAAACATTCCGTCGTTTATAAATCTTTACTAAAAGATAGAAGAAACACAAAGATTTAAATATACTTAATAATAATAAATAGATCAAAATTTATAGATAATACAAGAAATGTAAAAGTATAAAGGTACTATATGTTATAGGTACAAAAGAAGACTTTCGTTTAAAGAATTCCCAAAGCTTGTTTTTTTTAACATTATTAATCAACTTATTTTTCGTAATTAACTGTGCCTTATATTTTTAATGTGATAACAATACAGCACAAAATAAATAAATTATGCAGAAAAAGTGCATAGCTATTAACCTTAATGGCATTAATATTAAATAAATTTACATTGAATTAACTCTTATGTAAAACAATTGTAATAGCTCCATAAAGACTAATATACATGTATTTGTATTCTGTTAACTGAAAAGCTATTTGAGTATGCATTTTTATACAATAAACTAAATAAACTTCAAATTTTTGTGAAATAACACATTATAATACTTTTATCTAAAATAAAATTTAAAAAAATTCTTACATGGTATAAGTATCTATTGAACTGTACTTAAAATATCAGTGTAAATTATATAAAACTTAAAAAAGAATAGTATACATACTCTTTTGTTTTAAATTTTGATCTGATCCACATCTCATAATAGTTAGAATTTTTACTCATACAAATTATTTTTTTTTAATATAGAAGATATATATCCGTTTTAGCTGCGTTATTTTTATATATTAACTGCTTACAATACAATTTATTTCCTACAAAAATGTAAAAAAATATTTTATACCTATATAACGTCAATTAAATTAAGAAATCTCATTAAAAAGTTTTACTCGCTTCCTTTAAACATTGAATATGTTATATAAATGTTGAAAGTCTTATACTGTACAGTAACAGTTTTAACTTATGTGTTATTAACATCTCTTATTGATTGTTTCTTAAATATTTGAATTACTATTGTTACACATGACTTGTTTTAAATAAAAACTTAATAAGTGTACTTAATATATTACATTAATTTTCAACTTTTTCATATGTATTAGTAATGCATAAATGTAATAGTATGAAAAAATGCTTGTGCTTTGGTGTATGTGACTAACAAAATATTTTCATAATCCGTCCCTAAGAATAAATGCACGAAATTTTTATTTTTTTATTCAAAATGTATAGTCCATCATAATTATGTACTTACACTTTATTTAAAAAAAAATTATTCAAGAATAATTTTTATTAAATAAAACGGAAAATTAAAATTAATAATTTACCAATAGAATTACTTAAAAAATGGTGGCACTTATATGAACGTATGATGTATTAGCAATTTTAAATGTATATGTATATGCCTGTAATTTGTTCAAATATATGCATATCTGTGAGATCATATCATAAATCAGATCTTTTATTTTACTTGATAACAGTTGATTGATAATCCTCTATGCCAATACACTTGTATCCTATTTTATCCTTTAATTTAAAAAAAAATTATTCCTTTTTAATATAATTTTTGTGCATTTAGGAAACTTTGGTTATAAAAAGAATCAAATATTGACTTATTTAAGCTTATTATAACATGTGAAGGTTCACATATTTTCCAGCTGACAGATGCCAAACTTCAACTTACATTAAGTGGATTATAAAATCGATGATCTACTGATTAAATCAATTCAAACCTCTTAATGCTTTGAAATAAAATATTTTATTTCAATTAACAATTATATAAAAAACAGGTCTGGGATTTTACTGAAATTAATTCTAAGCTCTACTATATTACTAACAAAATTATTGCACTTAGCTATGGTTAGATGGTGGCACAATCTTCAACTTCTCTTCAATCAACACTTTTATACGTATAATATTTATTTATGTGTGAGTATTCTAATGACAAATAATTTTCTTAATTTATTTGGTGTTATTGATTACTTGAAAATAATTGAAAGAGCAATTGACTTAAAAAATATTTTTTTGCATAAAAATTGTCTGTATTTGATTGAATTATTATTTTTACAGGATATCCACCTGGTTTTACGTGGTGTGCTTACTTATCTGACCCAGCAATAAGATTTGATATGTACGATAGTTATTTGAGACCTTGATTTGTAACGGTTGTTAAAAAGCAAATTTTTTTATTTTTAAATAAATAGTTATATCTATATGAAATTTTATTTTTCATTACCAAATGTTTTTTAAAATATTAAATCTACTTACAATTAATTTTTACAATTGTTGATTTTTTGTATTTGTAAGTACGTATTTACAAGTTTAGTTTACAAAAAAATTGTTAACTTCTGATTTTTACATAGAAATTGTTTATAAAATAACATACTTTACTGTACCAAAGCTGCTTGAGCTTGTTCTTTAATTTCCTCTGTAATTTTAAGCATGTTTGTTACACTAGATTCTAACTGCTCTTCCTTTTCATTAATAGAGTCTTTTAATACTTTTAACTTTTTGTTAACATCAAGGTAAGTCTTGACTTTTTCATATACTTTGTTTAGTTCATTTAATTCTGATGACATAGAACTGTCATTGTATGCAGATTCTGAAACAAAAAATGTAATTTGCTTATAAAAGTAACTAAATTATAAACAACAATAATTAAATTCTTTAAATTTAGAATTAAATGTTTCTCCTAGTACATAACCTATTTTATTTCATAAATAAAAGGTTGTATTATAAAATAATTTCAAGTATTTAACGGTGTGAATAATGAAGATTTAATAATGCTTATGTATTATTATTATCAGTATATAAAAAAGATGTAAATAATTTTTCAAAATAACAACCTCGAGCCAAGAGCTTGAATGCCACATCATCTTTGTTTTCGGAGTTTTTCAAATCCTCCAATATTTCCTCTACATCTGGGGGTTTAGGTCTAGGCGGGAGCGTACTTTTTTTGTTACCAAACATCGCATATCCATCCGCTTAACTACAGCAAATAGTTGTAATTAATTTTCAATGATCAAAAACTGTCATAGTTGCGCTACGTGGAACATGTCCGCGTCGTTCCTAACCCAACCTGATTCGTATCGACGTCAGATCGTGTTCCACCCACTACGCGTTAACAGTCAGTGTGTTGAAAATATTTTCGACTGTAAAAGTGTAAACTTTAGTTTACGGTGACACTTTTGGAGCATAAAGTTCGATTACGAATAATTTTCGTACAATGTCGAGAACGGGCACTAGATTGGACGCTAAAAAAGTTGTAAGTGATTTTTGTAAAAATATGTTTATAAAAATTATTGATTATTTCAAATCAATATGAATGCAGGTTAAAAGTATTAAATTTTCTTTTAGAATTCGGAGCTTTTCACATTAACTTACGGAGCTTTAGTGGCTCAGCTTCTGAAAGATTATGAAAATGTGGATGATGTAAATAAGCAACTGGAACGAATGGGATATAATATGGGTGTTCGATTGATTGAAGATTTCTTGGCTAGGACAGGCTCTGGCAGATGCTACGATTTCAAAGACACAGCAGACAAGATTCAAACTGGATTTAAATTATTCTTGGGAATAACACCTACAATCACTAATTGGAGTGTTACTGGTGATGAATTTTCACTGTGCTTTGAATCAAATCCATTAACTGAGTTTGTAGAATTACCAGATCACTGTTTGAATTTGAAATACTGTAATATCCTTCCTGGAGTATTAAGAGGTGCATGTGAAATGGTTCAAATGGAAGTTGCTGCTTGGTTCATTCAAGACCAATTAAAGAATGATAATGTGACTGAACTTAGAGTTAAATTTATAAAGAGGTTAGAAGATGCTATTCCTGCAGGAGAGGATTAATATAATTTTAAACAAATCACATTCTTAATTGTATAATATAAGTCGGTTAATGTTGTAAATGTTATTGATCTACTAATATAGTAAAAGAAAAGAAAACAATTACAACACTGTATTACGTTTATATTTAAGTATTATATGTAAGGCAATTAAAAAATATTTCATAAATAGAAATGTTTTGTAAAAAAAAGTTTTTGTTACAATTATTACATAAAAAGCCACCTTCTCACAAATGAGCATAGAAAACAACTGGACAATGATCACTTCCAAATACTTGATCCCTGTTTACAACATCACAGACTTTATTCTTAATTCTTTCAGAAATAATAAAATAATCCAATCTCCTGAAAGTAAAAATACCATTTGAATATCAATGAGTTTAAGTAAAACTCTAAAAGACTATTTTCAAGTCTTACCAGCCTATATTCTTGCTTCTTGCATTATTGAAGTATGACCAAAAAGTGTAAGCTCCTGTTCTTTCTGGATAAAGAGATCTAAAAGAATCTACAAAACCAGCTTCTAGAAATTCAGTCATTCCATCTCGTTCTTCTTTTGTAAATCCAGCATTTTTTGTGTTTGTTTTTGGATTGGTTAAATCTGAAAATATATCAGCCACATTAAAATTTGAAGATGTATAAAAAAAATTGCAAATGATTTACCGATTTCTTGATGTGCAACATTCATATCACCACAAACAATTACAGGCTTTTCCTTATCCAGATCTTGAATAAACTTTTTAAAAGCTTCATTCCACTTTAAACGTTTTGGTAAAGTTACCAATTTTTGGCCAGCATTGGGAACGTCTACATAAACAATTGTTAAGAATATTAAAATCAAATGATTAAAAATATTTGTTGAATAATTATCTTTTTCAATATACACTTACAAACAGTGACCAAATAAAAATTATCAAATTCAGCAGTTATCAATCTCCCTTCATTATCAAACTCATCATTTTTTAGGCCATAAGAAACACTAAGTGGTTTTTTTTTAGACAGTAAAGCCATTCCACAGTATCCAGCCTTTTTACCTAATGATGAATTATTTTAATGCATTAAAATATTTCTGTATATAATGACAGTAACAAATTCTAAGTCTTACTATCAAGGAAATAAGATGTGTATCCTGCCAGTTTCAATTCATCAGGTAATTTGCTTTTTTCACATTTTGTTTCTTGCAAACCAATTATATCAGCACCTTCCTGTTTTAAATATTCTAGGCCATTTTTCTATAAAAAAAGAAATATTTATTTTAGTTTATGTAATTAAATATTTACAACAAATTAAAAATATTCACGTACTTTAAGCAACGCTCTGATTCCTGAAACATTCCATATGCAAATTTTTGTATTATATTTTTCTCCATCAGCATTAAGTTTTTCACATCCAAAAATAATTTCATCAAGATTTGATTCTGTTTTATTCATCATTTTCTTTGGTTCTGCTTTTGTTTCTTTCTTAGCTTTTTTTGGAGGAGGTTGTTCAACACTTTCATTTTCACTGTCATTCTCAGCTTCCTTTTCTTCTCTCTTGGTTTTCTTTGTTGTTTTTTTAGGTGTTTCTTTTTTTTCTTCTCCGTTTTGCACAGCCTTTGCCTAATAAACAATAATAAGTAAATAAATTGATTTTAGTAAATTTAAAATAGAATCAAGTATGTAATGTAAATCAAATTTTATACAAAATTATTCAATATATTTCACATTCTTAACAGAACACAATAAAAGAAAAAAAAACAGTTTTTGTATATGAAGAAAACCAGAGCAACCGATTGCTTCCTTGAACGGTAATTTTTATGAATTTCTATTGAAAAAAACGAAGAAAATTAATGTTTAACCTTAGCCGGACGGCCTCGTTTCGGCGGCATGGTAGTAGGGTAAGCAAAGCTGGAAAAGTTTTGTGTAACTTTTGGAAAGAAGCACGCTTTCCTCGCTGCTAAGCCAACTGGCAACAATAAAGTTTGGGCAAAAGGTCCGCGCAAACAAAGGATATAGAAGCCGTTAGCCTAGTGGCGCTGAACATAAGCAAAAACACGTGGATGAATTTCAAAACAAATTTTATATTCAAATTGCAATGAATTCTGTTGAAACCAATTAATTATAAACAAATTTGGTTTTAAAGGCTGTTTGGCTTTTTTGTTAGCTTGAAAACTGATCGTAATGAAAAGATCTCTCACTAAAATCACCCGCCACTTTCTTGTTTTCTGTGATGCGACGCATAAAAACACGCGCGACGCGCAGGTAACACTAGGGTCGATTTCTTAGGATTGAATCATTGAGTGACTATTTACGTTTTATTATCTCTGAAATGATGTTTTGTTTAGTTTATGGATCTAACTGATAATAATATAATTATTTTTAGTAAAGTATTTAAAAAAATATTTACAAATTTTACACGAGAACCAAATTTAAAACAGATAAAGAATTATTAAAAAATTATAACAACAGAAGTAAATAATAAAAAGTTTTGAAACAAGTTTTCAACAAATTAAAATAATTTTAATTTTTTTTTTTTTTTTGGTAACTGGAAAATTGTTTTTTAACTAGGAATTGTGTCTATTAAGGGTATATATGATATTTGTTAAATATTCTTCGCAGAAGAAATTTATTTAGATTATTTATACACGAATTATACATATACAATATTAATACACTCTTATCATTTCACCTGACGATTGTTTTTACAGCTTACAAAGCGCATTTAATTACATACAAATTAAATTATTTTGTTCATTGTGTAAAAAGTAACAAATTTCTTTTCTTTACTAACAAGTAATATAGACTACAAAGAAATTTTTTAATCCATCATTTTCTTTTCACAATGATTTGCGCTTTTAAAATAAAACCTACAAATACTGTCTTGCATGTGTACAATATTTCGTTTTCTACAGATTTCAGTATATTATTTCACAGTTAGTTTCAATTTTCAAAATCCAACTCCATAATCTGTAGTGAACGTACAAAGAACGTTTTACATATACTTTACAGGTATACACCGTAGTGTAATTTATTATTTTTTCGTTTATTTACGTCTTTAAAACTATCAAGCGTATTTCGATTGAATGAGGACTTATAAAAGGCCTTAGTCAACAGACACCAATCTTGAACGCATAATCTGTAGGTTGCAAAACTAGCGCCTTGCCAGCTAAGCCGTACTGGGTCTGTAGTATATATAGATTAATTTAACTATTTAATATTTATGTACAATGAAGGTATTTCGGCGCTTTTATGAGACCTTCTTAAATTTGCTACTAAATTATTGTAAAATTTATACACTTAATCTCAGTTTTTTTTTATAAGTTTTATAAGTACAAAATTGAATATATACAATTTTCTGTTTTTATATAGATGATTACAGTTACTGAAACTATTTTGTTATTAATTAAAATTCTATTTCTTATGCTTTTTGAAGTATATGAGTATTGAATAATTAATTTATAATTTATTAATTTTTATGAAATAATGCAATTATAGATAAGGTACATCAATTCCAATTTCTGTTCAAAGTGAATTATTCTGTCACATCAAAAGAATCTATGAAAAAATTCGTTTTAATTCTATTTTTCTCAGAGAATCATTTAATTATCAGTCTCTTTTATTACATTATGTTACACTGCAAAATAGATAAAAAAAATCATTTCAAATAATGTTGATGACCTCCAACCCAAAAGTCAGTTGAAATTAGAGTGTGAAAAATTAGAAAATAAAAAGATATTTACAAGCAATTTGCACATCTGCAAGATAGTAATCATTTTAATTATTAATCTTGAATAAAAAAAATGATTTTGTCTTTAATGTTTAGCTATATACAATTTCGCTCGACGAAAAACGTTTAAATTTGTTATAACTTCAATGCTCATAAATTACAAAAAGAGCAATCAAAATAATAAATTATAAATTTATGAAAAACCAAATTTACTAAGTCATCTAAAAAGAGAAAAACGTAAATCCACAAAAATTAAACTAATGAAAATTTAATAAGGAAATACGTTATTATAAAAAAAAATATTTTCATAACGATTGCTTTAAGGCTAAATAGATTGAAAAAATATGTAATTTACGCAATATGTCGAAACAACTAAAACCTCTCAGAGGCAAACACGGAATGTTTCATTTTCGAAATATTGTGATAACAGTAGAAGCAATGTCTCATTATTAATCAATGTCAAATAAAACAGTAAGGAATACGCTCAATTTCTGAACGATCCAATATGCAATGTTTGATATTGTTTGTGCACTGCTTTATGCAGTTCATTTTGGTTGTGAGTCAACCGTGTTTTGCGACTGGGTTTGCTGCTGTTGTTGTTGTTGTGTTTGCTGTGACTGCTGCGTCACCTGTTGTTGTTGTGATTGTTGTTGCTGTTGAACGTGAGCTTGAGGATGCACGGTTTGGAGACGAACTTGACTTGCAGGCCCTGGGCTTGCTCGGGCAGTAGTAACGACTGGTTTCCCAGCGACAGGTGTGCCTTGCCGAAGTTGAGCGGAACTAGCGGCCACCACTTGAATAGCTTGTTTAAGACCTGATGATACAGGTATTACACGTGTCTGGATAGGAGATTTAGCTAAAACAACTTGTCCAGGTTGGGCAACTGCTTGTCCAGCTGTTACCTACAAATAAAAATAATAATTAAAATAATTTTCCTATTGCTTTTTTGTATATTAAATTACCTCTTAAATTCATAAATTGAAAAAATTTAACTTACATGAGCAAATTGTTGAATGCCAGAGGTACCAGGTTGCACAGGTTTCATAACTTGAAGTTGTTGCACAGTCATAGTGCCAGGCAGTCCACCCTTTTGTTGAACAATTAATTGGGTCGGTAGGCCGCCTTTACCAGCTACCTGAGCAATTTGGGCCACCTTTTGCCCAGGCGCGAGTTTATTGCGCTGCGCCAAAAGGTGAGGATGGTGCAGTGCCAGTTGTCGAAGTTGTTGAGCCGTAGCAGTACGCACTCCCGTCAAATTGCCTCCTGCTGTTTTGACCAAGGTAGCTACAGGCGTAGCCGAGCCAGCAGCTCCTTGAACCTGTAAACCGGCCTGAGTCGCGTATACTTGAGTCGCGCTCAAACCAGCTTGAGCAGGTACTTGAACTTGGGTGACTGTTTTGCCTTGCTGTTGTTGCTGGCGTTTGAGAAGTGCTGCCACTTCTGCCTCGGAAACCTGCAAGTCGGTTGCAATGTATAACAATAGATCTTCATTTGACGATTTTTGCCTTCTATTGAAGAAAGTTTTTTTGTTAAATCGTAAGAGAAGTTAGTGGATTAGTTACAAACACAAATTCATACAGTTAAAAAGATTTACCTGTCGAGTTGCAACAGTTTGTTTTCCAGAAGCAGTTGCTTGTTGTTGAGCCAAGGCTACACTTGCAGTACCAGCCGCAGCTTGTTTCATTAAAGCGGCATTGCGTTGTTGGACTGCGGCGGCTGAGACCGAAACCGACATCTTTTGACCGCTGGCTTGGGCCTGAGCCTGTGCAGCTTGCATTGCTTTCAGATGTTGCAACTGCTGACGCTGGATGTGCTGTTGACGCAGTAATTGCTCCCGCTGTGCTTGTGTGAGATTCTTGGCGTTAGCTGCTGCTACGGTGTAGCCTACAATGTTCTTTTGCGCGATAACCGGATTTTGTGTGGTTGTAATAAGATTAGCTGCCGAAAGACGTTGGCCCGGGTGGAGGTTGGCCGTTACAATGGTTGGTGTGCCTCGCACATCTTGTACACCCAGAGCTGCAGCTGCCGCCGCAGCTCCACTTACTACACCCGCGGTGCGGGCTTTTACGGTTCCGGTGCCAACAACTCCAGGCGAGCTTGCTGCAACGGCAGCCACATTAGCCGCCGTCTTCAATGTGGCTACACCACTTGTCGAAGGTGCAACACTCGTCACAACTTGACCGAGTTGCTGGTGTACTTGAGCAGTAGTTGTCGAAACCTGCTGCTGTTGGCTTTGTTGCGCGATGATTTGCTGTTGTTGCTGCTGTTGAACGAGGTTTGCTGCTGTCTGCTGCTGCTCAGCTGCCATTGCCTGAAACGGATTTATTTCAATTATATATTATTTATGTCGTATTGCGGCCTTAATTTCCGTCAGAAGTTAAGTTGTCTGGATTTGTATAAAGGAGTTCAAAAAGAAACAGTGATGTGTAATTAGACGTGAATAGAGGAGCCATTAATGACGAAAATCCTATCACTAACATTCTCGACATATATTGTTATACATTTAACACTTATAAATGTGACACTAATGTACATACAATTGTATATTTAATTTTTGAAGCTGACCCTACACGACCGAAAATAAATTTAACTTAGATAAAAGGCTGTAGAAGAGGACTATCTTGTCAGTGTTGGTGATAGGGTCCTTTAGTTTTATTGTCTTAAAATTTGGTTGTCTAAAATGAAAATCATAATTAAAAGTTATGATTTAACATGTACATCTCTATAGTACACATCTCAAAATTTAAAGGCTGAGTTAAAAGGCAAATGTTTATCAATTTTTAATACTAAGAAGAATATATATTATTCATTTGATCAACAAGTAAAGTGAAATAATATAAAATATAATTAGAAAAAGTTAATGAAAACGGACTTAATCTAAATCAGTTTTAACGTCACAACTCAGCCTATCAAATGTCAAATAAAAAAAGACAACATAAATTACTTAATTTTGTTTAATAATTTTACACATTTTTTTTTTTTTAAACAATAATAAAGTTTTGAACTTACCGAAGCAGCCATGGCATTCTTCAGCCTTTCTTTCTCCCTCAGTAGTTTCAGTTTCTCCGTCTTTTGTGTAATCACTTGCAGGGGAGTAAGAGGGTTGTCGTAGTCGATACCGCTGTCAGCAAGAACAGCTGCATGTTTTGGATTCTTCATCGTCTGGTTGACAGCGAGGGGTTTACTCGTGGGCGAGCGCTTGATCGTCACAGCCTTTATCGCGTCAAAGCGCTGAGAGCATACATTGGTGAAGAAGGTATTCTTGTCTTGAATGTAAAGCTGCGATGTTCTCATTGGCCGATTTACCTTACTCTGTTGCTGTAACATGATTATTATGAAATAAAAATCAAATCTGAAAAGCAAGACTTTGATAAAACTTTCGAGTGCCAAGCTTACCTCGGCCACTTGAGGCGCCTTGTAGACGCTGCTCTTTTGTTTCTTCTGTTTCTTGGGTGTGGTGTCAGGATAGAGCAGCTTGCCTTCTTCACGCGGTACAATAACCGACTCGTACCTGGCCCGGCATTGCTTTGGAGAACGGTAAATACGCGACACATTGTTGACAATGTCGGCAACAAGATCCCAATTGGGAGTATGGCCTGGCGACGGAGTCAGTAGATTTAGATGAAGACCCTGGTAAATTTGGATCGCCTGGAGCAATGCTTGGTCTTCGTGGATCATCCAGTCGAGAGCAGGTTCCTGCTCAGTAGCGCTTTTCATCATTGGTGACTTAACGCCACTCGAACCGCTGCCCATCGACGGAATTGGTGGCCGCATCATACCCCGGTACTTATGCAGCTTCATATCTCGGCGCATCTTGTTCAAGGCTGGAGAGGGACGTTCGAACAGCGATCTTGGTGCATATACCGTCTCTTCTTTGTGTCGCACTTTAGATGGTCGTCGAACTATTTAAATTAATATTTTTTTAGTTTTTTCCTCGTCAAACTTCTTGCTTTTATTTAATGAAAGTTACTTTAAAGAATAACATTTTTTTTAATAAAACCATCAAAGTAATCTTACTTTCTGATAAGCCTGCTTCACTTCTGCTTCTCTTTAAATCTTTCTTCACGTAAACTGGTGGCAATTGTGCTTCCGTCATTGGCGTATTATCGTAAAGGAATCCCAAAGAATAATCAATGTACACATCGTTGTCGGAGGTGGGAGGCGTTGGTGGGCACCACATCTAATTTAAAACAAGAAATTAATGAGCATAATTGTTTTCAAGTCCATTTACATAATCAATTTGTAATATCAATGAAAATTAAAAAATTATTTAAAAATTACTTTATAAGAAAATTTAACTAAAAAACCTTACGTTTTAAAAGGTTAAATAATTTCTTGATTTAATAAAGAAATATAAGAGTTTTGGTTTAATACTAACCGGCATCTGCTCCTTGGTGTTTTCTGATAACCAAATCTGTAATTTGTAACAAAAGGTTTTATGAGATCTGTTCCTGCATTTCTCGTTATTCTGTATTTACAAAAATATGGAATAGTTCTCAGTTGACGATTTTATTACTATCCCATTTTCTTCTTTCAAGAATATATTGCTCCCAAATGGAATTGAATTTTTGAAACGTATCAATTGAAAATGTCAAAATCCAATCAAAAGTAAATAAAATAGCGTGTGAAAAATATAAAATAAAATACAATTTCAAATATCTACAAATAAAATATTGTTAAAAAATTAAAATAATTAAATAAAACAAATTTAATACAAAATATAAATTCTAAAATGGAGGGTATAAGAGTTTCAAATTGAAGATTAAAACAAAAACAGTTGAAGTACTGTAAAATAGGAACTACTTTGGTATTCTTGAATAGCTTCTTGTGCAGTTTTGAAGATCGAAATTCTTATGCTGTAAACTTTCCTTTTGAAAAAGTTATGTAGTGCACGCAAATAATATAATAAAAATTAACACGCAAAATTTATAAAATATAAGAATTTGGGATTTTGGGAAATGATCTAGTTCGTTCAAAGACTCATTCCATTTTTGTTCTCAATATAAAATAAATAAAAATAAATAAAAAAAGAAGATAACATAATGTAGTCCTCAAGAACGCTCATAAATGTGCCTGCTTATATTCTTGGTTGTATCCAAGTTTGGAATGGCAAAGGCAGTGTTTTGGTGCCATTTTATCAAGATTCTTTCTTTGTATCTTAAACTTTAATCTTTAAATCAGTAAGTTAAATCTTTGAAATTTGCAGTCTAGACAATTAAATTATCGTGCGGTCATGACAGCCTTGCCACACCAAACTGATAATGCATTATTAGAAACGTGCAAGAAAGTCAAAATATAAACAAGCACATTGAGCAAAAATTTTGACACCAAAACGGAACTGAACCTTTGATCGAACAGACTTGGAGACGTTACCAAGAAATAAGAAAACACGTATTTTTTTTCATTTTTTCGTTCATTGTAAGGAATATTTTGTTTATTTCCTTTCTCAAGGACTCATTCGATCATACAAAATACAGGCACGCAACTTAAGAACTATATGTATAATCGCTCTCACATTTTTTCACTTCTTAAATTACAGTAGGAGACGATACTCGCCGCAGATCCGAATTTGGAAGTTATGATGAGTTAGGTCATTTTACATAGCAATATGCGGTGATGTATGATTCAATGCTCATTTGCGAGTACAATCGAGTTACACACATTTGTATGAAAGTTAATGTACACTCAACAGCAATAGAAGTATTCTATTACTTTTTGAGAATTTGACTGTTAATTAATCAACGTATTTAAAACTTTCGTGGATATTTCTCAATAAGTAAAAGAACAGTTCTGCTGTCGTTAAGTGGATGTGTTTTATCAGAGAACATCGCTAATGCAGTCATTCTTTGTCAAGCTTTTAGATGATATTGCTATTCGACTTTCATTATATGATATACGACTTTACACATCATTATCACTTATTTTTATACTGCGCGAAAAATACCACTGAATAGATGGAAATTTTCTCATCAAGAACTTTTCTTTTTGTTTCATTATACTTCTTTTCGTATCTAATATATAATACATTCATGAGTCGGTTTTTATTGTTGCCGTTTATCACGAGTTATTTAAATTATAAAATATAACGAATTAAACTCATTTACAAGAGTGTCTAAAATTTGAGCGTATAAATAAAAGGAAAAGAATAACTTTATAAACTTAACGACTCTTATTAAGATACACTGGACATTCTTAAATTTCGTTCCTTTCTTTTTTTTTCAATCAATCTTTCTTCTTATCACGCACGTTCACACGTTTCAACGCATGTACGGAATTTCTACGCGCTAACGATTCTTATATATCTTTATTTACAGAGGCTACTCGTCTCTCTTTCGTCTTCAATTTTCCAAAATAAAACGAGAGAACGCAATAGCCTAGTTTTATCGATCCTCGAGAGCGCTGGCACGCGAGTATGCGACTTTACGACTAAATACAAACTCCTATACGACGCGTTTTTATCATTTTTTTTACCTTGTTTGTTTTGTTTTTGTTTTATATATATATATAATAATATAGAATATATAGTATGTATACGTTAATCGTCGGCGCAGAATTAAAAGAGAGGCAGAGGAGAGCTCGAACGCTGAGCAGCTACACCTGTCCTCGTCAGTCGTCGCGCACTAACAACAATCAGTCATTTGGCAAGTCTCAGGACGTGGGATTGTCGCTTGATTTATCAAGCTGGCTCGCGGCTGAAACTCGAAGAGTAGAAGCCGGATGGAAACGGGTTGATCTTTTTATTGGGATCACGTCTTCGTCGTCTTCCAGCTCGACCGTTTGCACCTCTTTGCCTGACGGCGAGGCAGGCTTCGTTGTCGACTTGGGCTCCAGCCACCTTTGCAGGCGCGTTCGCTTCGGGCGTTTGTGCGCGCGTGGTGTTGTGTCAGACGCGACGCTGCCAGTTTCCACCTCCGTCTCGTTTTGCTCGTCAGCTGCGGCTACGTTGGTCTCGCTATCAGCCTTTGTCGTCGATCTACTCAGCCTCGATGTTCTTGAGCTGTTTACAGGTGTATTCTCAGCATTGTGCGATTTTGACTTTTGTGGTGTTACGGGACTCTGATTGCTAGTCTTGATGTTGCCACTCTTTGTGTCGAGGCTAAGAATGGCTATAACCTTCGCAGTGCGCTGAGTCTTCTCGTGAACTAGAGGCTGCAATGGCGAAGCCGCCGATTCAACCTCGGAGCCACTAGTATTCACAGACATTTCTGTGCTCTGTGGCTGTGATGTTCCCGATTCACCTGGCGGCGGCTGCGGTTGCGACTGGGTCTGCTGTTGCTGTTGTGGTTGAGGTGGTTGTTGTTGAACTTGTGGCTGAGCCACTTGTTGCTGAGGTACTGTCTGAGGTTGTTGTTGCTGGGATTTTGGTGGAGGCGATTGTTGCCGAGCTTTTGGTTGAGGCGACTGCTGCTGGGATTTTGGTGGAGGCGATTGTTGCCGAGCTTTTGGTTGAGGCGACTGCTGCTGGGGTTTTGGCTGAGGCGATTGTTGCTGTTGTTCACTCGCCTGACTGGTCAATGGAGGTATGGTCGCTGGTAATGAGCGGCGAATATGATGACGAAGTCGCGACACTGGTTTCGGAGAGGGTAAGAGAATACCGGTATTGGGTTTTGTTAATCGTGACATCTGCTCACCAGTGGGCATTGGAGTATCGGGCCGACGTTTTGCGATTATGCGATTGATCACCAAGCTATCTCCAACGGTAGAGTCTCGCGGAAAAGTTCCACGAGTGGTGGGAAGCGCAATTTCCTTGCGCTCCATAGCCAAGCGCTCTGACATTTTAATGTAGGTCGTAGAACGAGCGCGGCGCACGCCGCCAGCTGGCGGTAAAGACGGCACGACGAAACCGTTGTCAAAGGACGAACGCGAGTTGCGTGAACTCAGTTTTTGATTGAACAAGCCCGACGTCGAGGTGCTGCTGCGGCTGTCGCTATCGGAGCTACTGTCATAATTGTTACTGTAATTGTGGCCGGATAACGATCGAGTCACCGGGCGGACGGAGTAGAAAGCAGGCATGGGAGTGTCAGGACGACGCCGCAGTCCAGCTACAACTCCGGTAGGAGCAGGTCTCGAAGCCACTGCTGCTGCTGCAAGGCTTTGTTGGAAGCGCCTGTTTAATGGATTCGGCACCTGCTGCTGGTTCGATCGGGTGACGCGACCTGGCTCGAGGATTTTAGCATCACTCTGGTATATGGTCTTTTCTTGTCGCTTTTCCGTTGAAGATGTGGCATTGGTTAAATCGGAATTGACTGTTTGTTGTTCGTTGGGCTTAGAAACGCTTGAACTTGCTACGGTCTCTGTAGTTGACTGTGATAAGTTATCTGTTTCGGATGAAGTTTCAATACTGCAGTTAGTTCGCGATCGTCTTGTTGTTACTCCGGAGATTGCAAGAGTTTCTGCTTTCGCTCCTTTAGACGGGGTCTTCGATTCTGCAGTTGCCACAATATCGGTTGTTGTAGACTTAGAATCAGATGAAGAGCAATGCTCAACTGCAACATCACTTTCATCATTACTCTTTTTATCCGGCAATGGAACAGTTGATTCTTTTGTTTGCTTATTTAAAACCGTTGGTTCATCCAATTTCGCTTTTGGTGTCTCTAAAGCAGTTTCAATATTTCCTACAAGATCAGACGATTGCTTTTCATGACTCTTTGATTTTTTCGTCTCTTCCGGATTATTGTTGCTCGACTTTATCTTACTCTCGGAATGTGTCTCGTTCGAAACTTGTAATTTTGTTTGATCCTTTGATCTAGTAATCTTAATTCTCACTGGTGGCTGTTGCTGGTCATTGTCTCCTTTAACCTTAGTGCCGGTCTCTATCTTTGATACAAATATAGGAACATCCTTCGGCGAATTAGAAATAATCGACTGCTCAGCTGGATTGCCATCCTTATCTTTAATTTTCGTCTTGACATCGCGCAGCAATGATCTTGTCTTACTTTTCACCTGTTGTTCGTTTTGAACATCCACATCGGCAGCCTTTCCAGTACTACCCTGGGCTGTGACATTATCCTCAGATGCTTCTGTAAAAACTGATGGCAGCGGTTCAGCATCTGAACTTTTAGGCTCATCGGTGGATTTATCGTCCTCCGTTTGCTTGTCTATTGTTTTGACATTAATTTCGCAAGAAGTTACCTGCTTATTTTCACATGCCTCCTGGATAGCGCTGGGTGTGGTTGCGGCTGAACGCGCAGTCTTTGCAAACCGCATATTCGAACTCAAAATCGGACTAGTTTGAAGTACAATTTGCTCTTCCTCAACCTCTCGCTCCGGGGAAAACTCTTCGATATCCATGGCCGAAAATAAGTGATCATCGTCTGTACTGCTGTTTGGATTGTCAGACATGGACAATAACTCCGACTCGGTGACATCGGGAACCGGTGACGGAACCACAATCGGTACTTTGCTTTTTGGTTCCGAGCGAATTCGTGAATAGGAACGCGTATGCTTTGACTTTTTAAAGCTAAGAATTGGACTAACCGAACGTTGCTCTTCGAGCTGATTCGTGTTGTCCTCTGATTCAATAACGTCAGGCTTACCTTGACTCATCGATGTATCACTAACGATATTGTTTTCTTCAAGTGGAACGTTATTCTCGCTATCTATCTTTTTTTCGCTTTGATTACTCGTATCGTTAATATCACAGATTTCAAGCTCCTCCTTGCAATTTATTTTTATTGTTAACCCTAACTTCTTGTCTTGCGACAGTCGTGCTTTGAACAATTTGTTGGATCTCGTAGAATAAGTTACGGAGTTTGAATCAACAACGACCGACTGCGACGATTGTGATTGTTTTCGTGGTCTACCAGGCTTATTGGCAGTTGCTATATTTTCCTTTCCGTCGCTGCTATTTTGAATGTCTGAGTTTACTACTTTTTGCGTTTTTTCTTCCGTCGTCGTAGATTTAACATCACCCGCATATCCGTGTACTGAATCATTTAATGTTTTGTCTTTATCAATTGATTTTACGTTAGATCTTGTAAAACGTCGCGGCTTCGACTCTGAAGCACTACAGTTTGTATCCGCGCTTGCTTCGCTCATTTCAGTTTCTTCTTCTACGCTCATCTTTTCGTCGGCACTGGTATTTACGGAAACGGGCCGTTTTGTCGACTGATCAAAGGAATCTGACATTGTTTTACTATCGTCGCCGTCCTCTGATTTATCGACTGAAGTATTGTTCTTCGGCTTTTTCGACCTATGTCTTGGTTTACTCTCTGGCAATATTGGACTAACGTCTAACGTCCACAAATTAATCTTAACATCACCTCTGGATCTCGTCCTTGGACTATTTAGATCAAAGTGGTTCTTTTTTACTTTATTAAGCAAATAATTTTTCGGCGACTTCTTTTCGGTTTCACTCTCGTCCTCGTCATCTTCATCGTTCTCTTCCTCGTTGGAAGCTTCTACTTGACTGTCTTTACTTTCGCTATCAGAACTACCTTCATCGGCGGCACCGTCTTCCTGCGATTCGGACTCCGAAAGCGATTGTTCCGAATTGCTTTCTAAAGATGTCGCCGATGAACTCTCCTCCTCCTCTTCCTCCTCTTCTTCATTTCGAATACGTTTCGACCTACGACTAGCCTGACTACTACTCAGACGTGCAGACAGCCTTTGACTCTCGCGCACGCGTTGCCTGCTTATTTTCGCGTTTTTGTTCGGCCTTGAAACCGACCTTCTACCCTTAACCCTCCGCCTAGAATTGCTAGAATTATTAACCTGATTTTGAGCGTCCTCGCGTGTGAACGTGATTGGGTTCTCATCGTCATCCGTTAGGCGCATCCGGCGTTCCTCTTCCTCGCGCATTGCGCGCAGTCGTTCCAGCTCCCATTCCTTTTTCTGTTCCTCGAGTTCACGTTCGGCGGCAGCAAGTTGGGCTGCTGAGAACATACCGTCGGATTCCTCTACGAAGCGCATAGCATAGCGTTCGACTGGAGAAAGCTAAAAAAAGACGAATGAAAAATTACACTCTATACAAATAGAAAATTATTTAAAAACCTAAAAATTTTAAGCATTAATGTGAAAAAAGTAAAATGCGTTTATGATTAACATTGTTGCTCCAGACAGGATACGCAGATCATATAAGTTCCACTTCTGACCCACGAGTTTTAATAGAGAAACATTATTATCTCGCTTTTAAAGTATAAACAAAAACTGCTATGAATAAACAGATTTGTGGTCGGAAGCGAGTATTAAACAGTAAAAAGTATTTAATAAGTATGTCATAAATATAATTTATGAATTAATTGAATTTACATTAAAATCCCTCCTCACCTGTGAAACAAGATTTTGAACTTCTAATTCAGCTTTACTAATGTGTGCATCATCGTTATCAGCATCTTCGACAGGAATGTTTTCGTCAAATTCTGCTAAATCTGCAACAGCCTCAGCTTTTGCTGTCTTAGCAGCTTGCACATCAAGATCTTCTTCAACTGCAGCAAGAGCATTTTCCAGTGCTCCAATGGCTACTTTATCCTCCTGTGGTGAAATTTCTTTTTGCAAATGCTTTTCTCTTTCTTTGTTGTGATCCAAAACTTCTGCCATCCGCGCAGAAACATCAGTTTCGGATTGATCAACATTGAATAGATCTTGTATAGTAGACTGTAATTACACAATGAATTAATTTTATAAATTTGAATAATTCTAATTGAAAACGTTGATCAAATTAAACAAATTATACATACGCTTTTGAAATAGGCTGTTGTGAAATTGCCCCCTTCGATTGCAAGATCACCAAGCAATCTTTTTTGATTTGCTTTTTTAAGAATATTTTCTTCAACAGTTCTTTCACTGATTAATCTACAATCAATTTATATAAGCGATTAGTACTTGTTAAATATATGAAAATATTTGAATACATTTAAGCATTATTTATAATGTATACAAACCTGTAAATATGAACATCTCGCGTTTGTCCTATCCTGTGGCACCTGTCTTGCGCTTGAGCATCCATTGTAGGATTCCAGTCACTGTCGTAAAACACAACTGTATCTGCGCCAGTTAAATTAACACCTACGCCACCAGATCTTGTTGATAGAATAAAACAAAAGATTCTTTTGTCGTTGTTAAATCTCTCCATTAAAACCTATAAAGTAAAAATTAAATTATGTTTAGTATATTACTAAACGGTAATAATGTATTACTTTGCAGCAGTGGTTATTGAATAAAAGTAAACTCACTTGTCTTTGATCTACCCTAGTAGCACCATCAAGTCGAAGGTAAATGTATCCATGATAATTAAGGAAAGCTTCCAAAACATCAAGCATTCTAGTCATTTGTGTGAAGATGAGCACCCTGTGATTATCGGTTTTTAGTTCTCGAAGCAACAGATCCAATGATTGGAGTTTACCACAGTCATATTGAATAAGCCTAACGTCTGGGAACTGTGTAAGCGTGCCTCTTATAACAGGATGAAAAAGAGCTAACTTTGATGACAACTGACGATTTAGTTCCAACTCAAGGCGTTGATCTTGCAACAGCTTCGATGGAGGTGGGTGAGACACATGGAATCGGGGTAAAGGTGCTCGTGCTGCCGGCACATAGGTAACAAATTTATCGAAAAGTTCTTTATACTCATCGACAATTTGCTCAGTGGACTTGAGAGTTGAAGCCAAAGCAACTGTTCGCGAGAAATACTGTCGGCGTGTTCGTGCAGGTTCTTTTGCCAAAGCACAGTGCAACCAACCACTGTGCCATCCGCTGTCCTTAGCTGGTTTTGTTATTTTTGCACAGGAAACCAGATCACTTCCATACAACGGAATTGCCGAGCATTTTCTTTCGTTTACATCAGCTATCATCGACAGTTTGGCTTGCCGCTTCAGTCGTCTGGCTTCTTCCAACTCACACTAAAATTGTTAATTTTTAAATAAATACATTGTAATTATTAATAACATTTATCTGAATTTTTTACAGGGATACAAATGTTGCATAGCTTTAATAAAAATTACTTACAAGATAAAATTCAGATTTGGGAAGTTCTTTAATTGGATGTTTTTCAACGTCTTTCTGCAGATTACGGGTGACCACTCCACACCGGATTTGTCCTTGAGATTGAACTTGACCGGCTGTTTGAGACGTACTAACATTAAGTGGAGGAACTCGCATAACTGGCCTAGCACTTATTCCTCCAGTCGATGAGGTTACAACATTACTTATTACTTTGTTCACCGATACAGGCGTCGTCGACAAGCCCATTATATTTTTAGACAGAACAGTTAACCTTTGACCAGTAGAAGTCATAACCGGAAAGGAAACTAAAAATAAAACGAAATTAAATAAAATCATTAAATATTTATGTGGCTAGGATCAATTATGGATAAAACATGGATCCTTTTTTACCTGCATTTGAAGTTTGATTTGGACTTGCTAATATGATATGTCTGCCAGTTGATGTATGAACTAATTGAGCAAAGCTAGGAACTTGATATTGTTTGTCTCCGTGTTTTACTGTGTAGGTATGGGTTAATCTTTGAGCCCCATCTTTCAAATTTACGTTACTAACCGTAAGTTTTTGCGCATTAGTACCTGCTGTAGTCGAAGTAGTTGTTGAACTTTGAATACTCTGAGCCACAGTTCCCACAGGAATAGCTAATTTTTAAGAATAAAAAAATCAATTAGTCAGTAAAATTACAATTTATCAAAGTTATGTTAACTCGAATCGAATGTTTGCTTAACAAATAATACAACAGCAAACAAGCTGGCTCGAGTGTATTTAATCTTGCACTACTGCAAAAGCGCTTGCAACAATGCAACCACTGATCGATAGTGCTTTTATAGTGTAGAAAGTAAAGTATATCTTACCTTTAACACCACCCTGATGTGGTACCAACTGAACAGAAATACCTTGTAACTGTTGCCCGGCAGCTACTTTTAAAGTAACACCTATAAAAAATTTAATAAATTTGTATCGAATCTGTATAGTAGTTATTTACAACCATAAGTAATATTTAATTACCTTGTCCAGATAGAGTAGGGCTGCTAGCAGTTTTGATCAAAGGCGAAGTTCCTACTCTAGGTGTTGGTAAAATACCAGGAAAGCTTTTGATCTTCATTTGCTGTGGAGTTTGTTGCGCAGATGTATTGGATTTTGAAACTTGGGTTGATAATCGGACATTAATTTTGAATTTTTCTGAAGGACATCGTGGAGGAGGATCTGGTTGACTGTCGATTTCCTCTATCAGTTTTCTTGGCGTTTTCAGTCTTCTTGTCCTATGAGCCCCAAAGGCTGAGTGTGTAAACTCCAAGTCATTCAGGTACAAATTTAAATATGACAAATCGACGTGCTAAAAAAATGTAAAAAAATAATTAGTTGACAAATTTTGCTGTAAATATTTAAGGATTCAATATTTTTTAATTGTAACAAATTAGTTGTTTCAAAGCGCCCTTAGACTAAACAAATTGTATCATTCAGTCTTACAATGCTGTGAGTTAATTTTCCCATTTTATTTAGCCGTTCTATATTAAATACAGAATCGGGGAAATAGTTAAAATGGGTATTATATAAATTGTTTATTCAAAGTGACAAATCACACCTGTTTTAAAAGTAATATCAAGTATGTATTAATTTATTAGTTATATACCTTAAAAGGATCATAGTCAAGAGCACTCCATGCTAATGATGCTGTGTGAAAATCAATCCCTTCCATTTGAAATGGCGAAACTGTCGGTCGTACTTCAAATAGATTTGGATGGTTACAAACTTTGCGAAGTTGCATAAGAACATTGATAACACTCAACAAATTCCCACAGGCTAAGGTTTCTTTTGTTCTAAAAAATTCAATTTGCAAATTAATTTTATAAATCTTAATAATAAATAAGTAATTATGTTTTTATTTTGTAATTACTTACTTTGCTCTTGACATGAAATCGTCGTACAAATACCTCTGACGTTTTGATAATCTGCAAACAATTACGTGCTCATATTTCTTTGGCAACTGCTTTTCTACTTCTGATTTTAACCTTCGTAAAAGAAAGGGGCGTAAGACCTATAAATTAAAAAATAAGTTTAATATTTCATAATTTAAAAATAAATAAATTAATGTGAAGAAAAATAAAAATTTGTTTCTTTAGACAGGATACACACGTTGTAAAAATTCCACTTTCAACGCATGAGTTTTAATAAAGATTTTTTTATATATCGCCATTAAAATAAAAAAACGAACACAGAGATAAATACACAGTTTCGTGGTCGGTGGCGAAATGAAATTAATAGCTTTAAAACTACATACCTTGTGTAGCCGTCGGATAATGTTTTCATTGTATTCGCTGTTTCCTTCAATCATTCCAGTTACAGGATTACTGAACCATTCTTTAAATTCGCGATGGGATTGAAAAACATTTGGCATAAGAAAATGCATAAGAGACCACAATTCCATTAAATTGTTCTGGAGTGGTGTTCCTGTCAATAATAACCGCCTTTGCGTTTGAAAGTTTAGTAACAATTGCCAACGTTGCGATTTAAAGTTTTTGATATTCTGTGCCTCATCTAGAATAAGATATTTCCATTTTTTCCTTCTAAAACTCTGGTGATCTTGAATAACAAGTTTATAAGACGTAATGCATATGTGAAATGCATTTGGTTTTGTCCATCCTGTTCTTTTTTGTTTCCTCTCTTTTTGTGAACCGTAGTATGTCAAAATTTTGAAACCAGGACACCACTTTTTACACTCCATCTCCCAATTTAGCATTACAGATGTTGGAACGATTATCAAATGTGGTCCCCAATTACTTTTCTCGCATGCTAAATGAGCTAAAAGAGCGATGGTTTGGATTGTTTTACCTAATCCCATTTCGTCGGCAAGAATACCATTAAGTTTTCGTTCAAACATTGTGACAAGCCAATCTAAACCAATGTGCTGGTATTCACGTAAAGAGTGTTTCAACAAAAATGGAATTTTCGTGACGACCTATTAAATAAAACATTTTGTTAAATAATTGTGCTTTTTTCAAATTAATAAACGTAATAAGCACTATTTCATTTAAGTTCTAAACATTTTGTAGCAATAATAAATAAAAAAAATTCATAAAAATTTTTCTTTAAGTTATTGTTATTGCTTTTTTTCTACCTTCCTGAAATAGTAGTTTGCTATAATAATCACAAACGCCTTGGATAAGAAGGTACAAAAGAATTTCAACGAATTGTAAATTACTTATAATTATAGACAAATTCAACTTACACTTGTAGTAAGAAGCGTATTTCCTTTCGGTTGTATACTTTCTGCGATAGCTGCAACGGAATCCATTTCGTTTTGCTTTTCTGATGTTTGATTCAAGCTCTAAAATAATTAACACAGAGATTGTGAAATTTTAATAATTTATGTGATTATAAAGAATTCTAATAAAAATATAATTTTACCTTATTTTCATCAGATAAATCTTCAAGCAACGATTTTAAACCGACGGCAGTTTCCTCATCACTTTGTGTTTGAGAGTCATCTTGCGTTTCGTCTTCACTTTCCGTTTCATTTTCTGATTCCGATATTTCCTCTTCTTCGTCATCATCAGATTCTAAAAAAACAACAACATGTAGTGTAACCTTTAACTAATATTAAATCTATTAATTATTTCTATTTTAATTTATATCAGACAAATGCCTCGAACATGCATCACGAGGAAGCCTTCAAAGATCGGTAAAATATCATCATCTGTTAATAAGATTATAGAATAATTATTTGAAAATGTATCTTTTTACCTTCACCACTATCTTCAACTTCCATAGGAATATCTGTATCAGCTGCTCCATATTTTGCCATAAGTTCATCTATCGACATTTCATTTTCTGCCTTCAAATCCTCAAGTTCTTGCTTGTGATCAACATTTTTTTCTAACTTCTCTTGTTCTTGAATCGTATCTTCTTCATCATCAGACGTCTCATCTGACGCTACTGTAAATTCGGTATCTTTACCTTCAGCAATGTTACTTTCCTGTAACAAAAAATACATTTATGTAATTATCAAACAATAAAATAATTAATTTATTATTTGTCTATAACTTACCTCTTCTACAACTTCTCTTGGCTCTGGAGATATACTTTTATCTCGTTCTTCAAGATAGTTAGGTGGTAGATCTTTTAATAAATCTTCTAATGGAAGTTCTGATTCTTTTTTTAAGAGTTCTATTTCTTCTTTGTGATTTGATTTCATTTCTTCTTCCGCTTTCGCTATCGTCTCTTCGTCATCATCCGAACATTGATTAGGTTTAAAATCATCTAAAAAAGGTTTATATCGGTAAATAAAAATTTTTAGAGGATAAACTTATAAAATAACATAGAACATACCATCTGAATTTTTTTCGGTTGGAATAGGAGATGATATACGAGAACTGTGCATTGACGCTGGGATACTTAAATTTCCTTCAGTCTTATTTAAGCCTTCTTGTAGCCATTCTGAATATTTTTCAGTCTGACCAACAATGAAATTTAATTGCTGATCTAAAGCTTTCTTTCTTTTTTCTTCCAACCTCGTTTGTTGTTTGTACTCTACCAGCTAGAAAATAAATTTAATTTAGTACACATTTTTATTTTTAAATATTACATTTTAAATCTATATTATAGTTAAATGTATCTAAAACAATATTCAACTGAATCTTTATCGAATCAGTTTTTAAATGAATTTCTTAGATTTAGTGTTCCCACAACGAGCACACAATTACAACATGGCCAAGTTGAAATTGCCGGCTTATTGTGTGGGGTACCAGTGTGTTAACAGACAAGAATATTAAATTATGTTAATTCTAACCTTTTCAACATTTGTCCAGAATGTTTTAATTTCTTTTGCAATAAAACCAGCGATTTTCTTTAATCGAAGTTCTTCTAATTTTTCTGCTTTCTGGGCTTGCAAAGCTTTTTCTTGGAAATACTTTTGAACCATACGAGCACACTTTTTCGCCGCCGATTTTTTCCACTTCCTTTCTTGTGCAAAATCCGTAGAGAGCCAGACCATTTCTTCTAACAAATAATCCCAATGAGTTTTTGGTCTGGGAGGTTCTTGTACTTTTGGTAGCCTTTTTTCTGACCACAAGCCTTCTCGGTGCAATTCGGCAATCCTCTGCATGACGTACGCTTCCTAAAAAATAACGATGGATAAGTAAGTTTTTGTAATACTAAATCTTTATTAGTTTGCATAAATAGATTGTATGAATACAGAATTTATAAGAAAATTCTGGAAATTTACCTGTTTTGCCTTTTCAACAATTTGTTCTTGATTACTGCTTGCAGTATCACATGAAGATGATGCAATAGAAGATGCAGATAATTTAACCAATTTAACTATTGGCTGAGCAGATGAAATTGGAGGAGTGGCAGGTTTATCCACTGGATTAGTTGCGGACACCTTGTCTGATACAGGATTATTCGCAGTCGCTGTATTAGATTTTGGTGAGTCTACAACCATTGGTGTTCCTCCTAAAATATAATCATTTTATTATAAATATTGTATTATTACAATCATACTTCTAATTTAAATGCTACTTAAACATCAAATTATACATCAATTATTTTAGGATGCTTTTAAAAGAATGAAATATAATTTTAATATTAATTGATAAATAGTTAAACTTATCGTTCTGTATAATTTATTTAAATATATGTATCAAAGCGCCCTTAGACTCAATAAAGTAAATTTATTCAGCCTTACAAATGCTTGATTTACTTTTCTCATATTAGAAAACTATTCCATAATTATTATTTGGAATTAGTGTTTTTCTATATGGGTTAAAATAATGCATTAATATTATAAAAACAAATTTTAACTACTTATCAAAAAATAATTCAAATATTTTAATCTTATAAATATTATAATATAACATTATAGATATAACAATTGATAAACATCATTCAATAGTTTTTACATTTTAATTTACTTTAACTTGAATGCAGAAATAAAAGGAATCCACCGTGAAATAAAATTTCATGCAACATATTTTTACACTAATCAAGTTGCACAGGTAACATTTACCAAGATAATTTTATTATTCTAGTTTCTAAATAATAAATGATAGGCTGACACTTCAATATCCCTACAACACATTGACAACAGGCCTACAGTAATCACCTATAACAAGGGCAGGTGTTACAGTAGTAGTGGGTGTAGGGTGAGCAGTGACTGTTGGAGATTGAATTCCTGCCCTGAAGGCAAAGACCATGCCATGTCGGCCCCCTTGAGGCCGACCCGGTACTTGCCCTAATGTGCAAATTATGTTGTTCAATAAATTTTGAACATTTATGAACTATTAGGCAAGCAATAATTATTTTATAAAAGATTCAAATTTCAAATAATTATATAGATATTTATTATTGTTAATTAAAATTAAAATGTCTGTTATAATTTTATTAACAATTATTAATTCCATTAAAATTTTACTTATTTCAAGGAATAACTAGATAAAATAATATTGTAATATGATCTACTATTAAAAACGTTGTAAATAAAAAATCTTATGTAATTGTAGCTTTGTAATAGTTCATTAAGTACAATTATAAATTGTCATCAATTCCAAATTATCTATTAAATTTAGAGCACAGGTATCAACATTGTGCAGGAATTTCTAAGAAATTGCATTCAATAAGAACTAAACATGGTGAAAGTGGGGGAAAAACCAAATGCAACATGTTTAACATTGTGTTAAGGTAGTCTTCAATGAATTATTTAAAAAAAAAAAAAATTTTTTGGAAAGTCGACACGATTCACGAATTTCAGATTCAATTTCCTAGTCTTGACTCTCGAGAGTTAATTTTCCATGTAAAATGAACATTTAAATATTATTCGAGTCACGACTACGAAATCGCGTCTTGTAGGTTATAATTCGAGGAACAGTTTGAATTAGCACAGAACAAAGAAAAGTGGAATATTTCAAGTAACAAACTCACCTTGTTGACTGAGCTGAGCTACAGCCGGAGGTAAAGTAGTCGAAACAGCAACGGGTGTACCACCGGACACCGTAACCTCGGCGTTGTTTTGACTTGTCGTCGTCGTCGTCATCGTCGGCGGCGGCGTGGTGACACTTGTCGAAATCGGCGTTGCCAGAGTCGTCGTGGTCGCTGTTACAACGTTCGCGGTCGGCAGCGATGTCGAGGTCGCGGAGGCGGCTCTCGGGGTCGCCGGCGTTGTTGTCACGGTGGTCGCAACAACCGGCGTCGTCGATGCGGTCGTCGCAGTCGGCAGCGTGGCCGGCGCGGGGGCCGTGCTCTTGGCGACGTTGCCAGCCGGTGGCGCGCTTGTCACCGTCGTCGCTGTCGTCGTCGTCGTCGTCGGCGTCGCGACAACGCTCGTCGCTGGCAGTGGCGCGGTCGCGCTTGGCGCCGGTGCGGCCGTCGTCACGACCGGCACTGTCGCCACGTCGGTGGTCGTCAGCGTAGTCGAGGCGACGACCGCCGGGGGCGCGGCAGGGCTTTTAGTCTGTTGTTGTGGCTGCTGAAGCAGCAATTCCTCCTCGTAATCTTCGGGCTCGAGCCTCTGCTGCTTGAGGAATTCCAAGTAGTCCTTGGTAGGGGGCTTCTTTTGCCAGTCGAGGAATTCCAAGAGGTTGCCGCCCTCGCGCAGAAAGAAGAACTCTGCGATGTTCTCGTTGTACTTGTCGCGCACGGCGCGCAATCGCTTGAGCTTGTGCTCGATTATGCGGCGCTTGTAGCCCATCGGGTCGGCCGGCAGCTCATTCTGTTGCTGCTGGCCAATTGGCTGCTGCTGCTTCTCCGAACTCTCGATTTGCCGTTTCTTTTTAGCGGGGGGCGTTTGCGGCTGCTGTGGCTGGCTGCTTGATCCTGAGCTAGCAACGTTCGTGGCCTGCTGTTGCTGTTGGCCGGGCGTCAGCAGCATGTTGCCGATCGAGGTGCGCACCAGCTTGGGCGACGTCGTCAACACGAGCTTATTCTGACGGCCGGATGATGCCGATGCTGAGGCAAGCGCCGGGCCAGAAGCGCCGCCACCACCGGCGTTGCTGCCGGCCGGCGTGCCGGCACCGCTGCTCCCGCCTGCCGCGGCAACGCTAACGACACTAACGCGCGGCGTTGCACTAGACAGGTTGACGATGCGCGTGACACCGATCGCCTGATTTGATGAGCCACTGCTGGGTAATACCTGCAATTCAAACGGCAAAGCCCCCGATAAACAAATGCTCCAGGAACTGTCTTTTCAAATCTGATGAATGAATCATTTCATCAGACAAATGCCTCAGTCTTATCAAAAAGATCAACTTAGATGGTACATCCAGTCACTCTTTCAATAGCGGTATTGTTAACATCATTTGAAAAACTTAAGAGCAGTGTTGTGTAAAGTGTTTATTTTTTGGTGCAATGAAAAAACAATGTTTGATAATGATCTGCAGAATTGTTATAAAGCAATAGAAGAAAAAGAAAAAGCAAAAGGTCAGTGAATATTTGTAGCAAATATGTAGCAGAATTTTTTTTGGGAATAAGCAAAATAAATTTATAAATACAATTATTATAATAATGCAACACCACAGTATTTTTAATTAAAAAGTCCCTATTTAATGAGTTAAACAAGTGTATATGATACTTTAGTTTATAAATATATTTCAATTTATATTTAATTATTATTGTTTTTTTTCATAATCTTACATTTAAATATTTGAAAAAAATTATATTTAAATGAAATAAACTTTTAATCATTGAAAAGTTAACTCTTTTTTTAATATTTTAGAAATGTTATTTAGGTTTTATAAATAAGATTGTTTTAGTTATAAAACAATAGTTATTTGTAAATATTAAAAAAATTAAAATATATTTAAAAAATTAATCTTATTGGGTAAAAAAAGTAAAATAAATTTTTATTTACTAAATAAGAATTTGTTTTTTTTATTTTTTTTAAATTGTTTCCTTCTAAAGCATATTTAATTACTTTATGTCAAATTAAAAACAAAAAGTTTAGTTTTATTTTGATCAAGTGTGCAGATGTATGAATTTTGACCAAGCATGATGCAGCAAAAAAGTAAGCTGTATAATCTCTTCTTTAATAAATATTTAATTTAATTTGAAAGAAAAATGTATTTGTATCAGTTTTATATTTTTTTTACTATTAATTAGTTTTAATTTCAAACAATCATGTGAATTGATAATTTTATTCCTTATTCATGAATATTAAAATTTTAATTATGTTAAAGTTATAAGGAATACTATCATAATTATAACTGTAGAAAAAATATTTAGTATTTAAATTTTTTTTATAAAGAAGAGATTAAGTTCAAAATACAAAGTAATTAAATTATAATGAAATAAAAAAGAGAATTAAATTACTTTAATTCAGGAATCAACGAGTTTCCTTGATTGTATTGCAACTTTCATGAAAGTCATTGATGAGCAATTCTTACGTCTGAAAAATTAATAATTCAAATAAAGTTTACCTTTCTATCATAAGTACCCAAAATTTTATTATAATTCTTCAAACTATATTTATCATTTGGATTAATAATATTATTTGCATGTATGTCATAATATAAGAATCTTTTTAAGTTATTAGAGTTATTAAACTGTTTTGTTTGTTTTTGTAAAACATTATGGTTTGTCAAAAGATTATTTCTGTATTGTAACATTATAAAATCATCAAGTATATTTTATAACATAATATCTACAACATTATAAAAAAAATGTACTGTTGCATAAAAATTTAAAAAATAATATTTAGAAAAGCAGGTTTAAATTAAGAATAGAATATTTATGTAAACTGTGCTATAGAACTAATAAACAATAGATTTGAATAAATTTTAATTTTGAGAAATTTTCTTAATCACTGTTCATTGATTTCAGATTTTTAATAAAAAGCAACTTTTAAAAACAGGATGTACCTGTGTAAGACCTGGAGCTTGGGAGGCAAGTACAAATTGTTGTACATTAGCAGATGAAAGGATATTGGCAAAGACCTGTTGAAAACTGACCGTTTGCTGTGGTGCACCTCCATTGCTTCCCCCATTGTTTCCTCCACCCCCAGTAAGGGGCGGCAAAGTAGGCGCACCTTGCTTATCACTCATTACACATGACACTGAAAACCAAAAGTTTTCCTGTCATGTTATAGTGTATTACAATCATAGAAATTAGTGCACTGATGTATGTTTAAATTGAAAAGAATTAGTCAAAAAAAATAACCCATTATGTTAGGATGCAGCATAATTATTTTAGAGGTTAGGAACAGTAGTAGATATTAAAAAATTAAAGAGAGAAAATGTTTGCATATACGTTAAATTTATAAGATATAAAATTTATGTGAGGTATAATATGGTTATGGATGAAATCTGCTTTATCAACAGAATTTAATGTACGTAACATACGTAACAATTTTAAAACATCTTGGCATAAGATAACTAGTATAAAAACAAGAAAAGTGCATGGTGATCAAAGTTTATTGATATAATAAAATTTATTAATGAAATTCAATTTAAGTAACTTGGAAAAAATAAATAAGATTTTACAGTCACATCCAAATAAAAACAAAAAATTTGGGTCACTTTATAAACAGTAGTCAAGAAAACAAAAACAAATCCCTTGACTAAAGAAAATGTTGAATTATAAAGAAGCAGAAGGCAAAAGCAGCCGGTCGTCAATAAGTAGCAGAAACATAACAACAAACATCCGCTGCACCGTTGCTCCGAAAATATTTAAAATTGAATTGAAAATTTTTAAGAAATTTTGCAATTCGCGAAAACCGCAGACAAATCAAATTCAAGCGAGCGAAGCATTTTTTTCTTCTGTTTTTAGCAGCGTAAAAAAGAACACGTCCGGCGAGGATAATAGCAGACCTTTCACATTTCCATGACGAGAGTTTCGAGCACTCGGGAAGGCAAAGAAAAAAGAAAAAAAAAGAGCAGCGATAGGAGGAATTGGCGAAGGAGCTCTCGGCGAACCGGCGAAAAGAAACACCGACCGGGGCTTGGAGAGAGAAGGGAACGTCCGAGGCGAGCGTATCGAGCGGCGACACACAAAGCGGCCTCGTTGTGGAGAGCACTGACGTAGGTTTAGTCTTATATATGCGGTAGCTCCGAGCACAAGGAAAAAGAGGCTACAGAGCAATAAAAAGCAGCAATGCCGTTGATCGGAGCGCGCGCGCGTACCCAATGTGCTGGCGATTCGACGGGTCCATACGTGGGTCTATATCATCGACGAGGCAATATCGAGTTGACTTCACAGGGGAAGGGGTTGAGCAGGGAGGGGCAAACGAAGCGCGATGTATGGCCTGCCGTTGTCGGAGTCAAACTCTCCGAGCGGCTACGACGACAACGACGAGACGACGGCTGTGGCGGTTCTCTTGCGCGCCACAAAGGAAGCTCGTCGGCGGCCATATTGGCGCCGTCGAGGCGCGCTCGCAGCCCGGACGCTGCAGGCGGTGGGAGAGAGATAGAGAGGTCGTCGACGGAGCGGGGGGAGGGGGAGGCGTGGGCGCGCTCGTGTGCGTGAGAGAGAGAGAGAGAGTGAGCTGCTCAATCTCCACTTACCGTGGCGTAATCGACGATGTTCCGCGGCGACGAGCCATCCGCAGCGGACTTCGCCGTCGGGCCGTGCGCGTTCGTCTTCGTCGTCTTCGCCGTCGTCTCTTCGACTTATGCTAGGAGTGCACGCATGGAGCGCGCGGCCGAGACTGCCTCGGGCGTCGGCTCTCTCTTGGTTGGCGTAATACGATTGCCGCTCGGACGGAGAGACGCCTAGAATCGAGAGGCGCTCTCGTTACTTTCCACTCGGAGGCGTCGTCGTCGTCGTTGTCGTCGTAACGTGGGAGTCTGCTACACAGCTTCGTCAGAGAGCTCTCGGGGTCTGCTCTGTGCGGGGGCCGGCGGCTCTCGTTTCGGATATGGCCGGAGGCGGGCGGCCGCGCGAGAGCGAGCGAGATAGAGAGCGCGAGAAAAACGAACGAGCCGCACCCGTTTAGCCAGGCCCGCTGCCGCTGATGCTGCAAGCAAGATCGGAGCTGTTGCTGCTGCTGCGCTTGTTCGGTTAGCGGCGCGGCGGCATTTTGCTTGGCCGCTCTGCCTGGCCCTCGTCGGCTCTCTCTCTCTCTCTCTCTCTTTTTCGTGCAGGAGCTGCGCGCGCGGCTCCCCGAGACAAGGACAGCCTATGCTTCTGCCCCCCTTCCCTCCCGCCCCGTGGCTAGAGCGCGTCGAGAGAGCGAGAAAGACGGAGGGAGGGAGAGCTCCGTAGGGCCTGGTGGCGCCACCAACGACCTCCTCTTCTCGGCGTCGACGTTCTTGGGCTCTCCTGCTCCGGCTGCGTGGTAGGTAACTCTCAAGGACGCCCCACGGGGCCGCTCAACATGGCCGTCCAACACGCACACTAGACGCGCACGCGCGCTACACCCGTCTCTTTCCCTCTCACTCGATGGGCCGCGCGACGGCCTCTCCTCCTCCTCCACCACCAGCGTCACCGGCTGCTCGTCTTCGGGCCGGCGGCGCACAGGGCTCGCGCTACTCTCGCTCGTTCGTAACCGTATCGTCGCGCAGCTCGCCGAGCTTTGCTGCGAGAGAGACGGAAAAGCAGTAACGCGCGTGGGCCGAGGCACAAGATGGCGCTACGTCCGGGAGAGCTACCGGAAATTGCCCTCTTCCCCCCCTCGCCGCTCGCTCGCTTGTATACGAGGGGCGTAATTGTGATGTCCCAAACATCGTGCACCTACGGCCCTTACGCCCCTACACCATAGAAATGCATCGCCAGAAAGACGCGCTCATGACGCGTTTCAAGACGCGTCAACTCTTCTGCCGAGGTAGGGGGGGGGCAAGGGGAAAAGGAGCTGCGCTCCGGTTTTCAGCTCAAGTTTCCGGCGCTGCTGGCGGCGCTCGACGCTGGGGCGGGGGAAAAGGAGGGAGCAAAACGAGTGACTCCGGATAGTTTGGCCGAAAAAATTTCGGAGCAGCCGCCTTTTTCGCGCGTAGATTCGGCGGGATTTGTCGAGTGATTCGTGAATTGCTCGCTGTTTATGGACACTTCGACGTCTCCTTAAGCCTGTACTATGCTAATGAAAGCTGGAAATTTTTTTTATTCGTTTGCTTGGCCGAGGTTTTTTTTGAACAGTCGCGATCGACTCACGATCGCGCGCTATCGATCCAACATGGCAGATTACCGGCTCTTACATTTTCTTCGTCGTATGTTGGACACGAGACTCGGCCGAGAGAAGGGGAGGGGAGCTCGCGTTTCGGAGCGCGCAGAGAGACACGAGGCTTGCGCCACGTGGTTTTTTTAAAAAAAATTGGAGTATCGCTTTGAATTCGGCGATTGTCCGTACATTTGCGGTGTAGCAGTATGATAAATATTTCGTATTTTTCAACAATAACAACAATACTAAATTATTGTTGCATTAAGCTAGGGCTGATTTGCATATCGGTATGATTAGTAAGCTGGCACAATTATGAAATCGATATCGGTCGCTTCCTTGCGTAACCATTTATTTTTCTTAGCATCTAGCTCTCCATCTCGTTATTGTACATTATTTCTAAGCGCAATCTGGTAAACATTAACATATTTGTACTCTTGCCTAAATTCCTAAATTGACCGAATAACAGGCAAATCGCATTAGGGGTACGTAGATAAAACAATACGATAAGTATTACCAAACAAGAGCGCGAGAGGCAAGCCAGAATTCTTCGAGCTAAATGAAATGCAAGGGGCAATTTCAAAGTGGACGCGTGCATATGAGCGCGAGAAAAAAGGTTACCGGTTGCACGTGCACGTTGTACGCCGCGGTATACACACGTGCACGCACACACAGAGGCGTAAACGTGTATGGATGCGCGCGACCGCAGTTATCGAGAGAGTAAAGCGCGCACGTGGCGATTATAGAATCAAAGGGCGTGAAAGTAGGGTCGTTTAAGAGCAAGGAAAAAAAGAGGAAAGCCAAAGAGTACGAGTGGTCTCGACGGCGAACGAGGTAAAGAGCGTGCAGGGTCGAAAACGAGAGCGGCGTGGAACAGAAAAGAAAAAAGCGAGAGTGAGGCGGAGAAAGATAAAGCGGACCGGCTGCAGAGAGCGTTGTAAAGAGAGACTCACCGCGTGTTTATTCAAGAGCCGGGAAGCGCGCGACTTTGCGGAGTAAGCAGCGCACGCGGCTCAACGCTCGACAGCCTGGCATCTCTCGGCCTGCAGCAGCTCGGGCTGTAGGGCTCGCGACCTGTTGGTGCCCAGGGCGCGTAGGTGGCTTTCCCTTCCGAACGGTTGCTGGCGGCGTCCATCGCGGCGCCTCCTCCTTCTCGTAGCCGGAGCAGCTGACTGCGGGGGTCGTCTGTTCCAAGTACAGCGCCTCGGCCGAGTATAAAAGTTATCGGAACGCCCAGTAAACTCCGGAGCAGTCGAGCCTCTCTCTCTCTCTTTCTCTGCCGCGAGTGCCTCGCTGCTTCCGTCTTTGTCGCCGGCGTGGCAGTAACAGCTCGTTAATATAGCCTCTTGAGAGAGAGAGAGAGAGAGAGAGAGAGAGAGAGAGAGAGACCCAAATACGACCTTCTTTCTCCTCTTCTCGCTTACTCTTTTCTTTCCCCCTTTGTCTCCTGCTCCCCCCGGGGCTACGCATATACATATATCTAAATAGTTTGGAGGAGGGAAGAGAGGACGTAGCGCGCGCGCCCCGGAGCGGCACTTTCTCGATGAGCTACGTAGTCGCGCCGATAAGGATTCGAATTTGAAGTTTTAACGAGGCGCGATCAAATTGAATGGCAAGTCAAACGTTGTATTTGTCATTTGAAGGGCAACGTATTTTTATTCTATGTAAAATGTTCATATGGTAAGGTGCAAGCTTCTTTTCAAGAAGAATTTCATAAACAGTTAATTAGGGGTTATCGTTCGAAAGGTTACAAATAGACGAGCGCGCGAATAACACACGTTGAACGGAGCCATCTTGCTTCTTATCGAATTGCTCGTGTAAACAGCGTTTGTAATTGCAAGCTTGGGGCGGAAGAAATAAACCGTGTAATGTAAGGGAACTTTTAAAATCAAAATTTTTTTTGCGCTTAAAAACGCGTTAAAGTGATTACCTTAAAATGTACAATCTATAATGCAACTTATTATTGACGTATACTGTTTTTTCTCTAGCCACTTTAGTATAATGGCAAGAATAGAAGCTGGCAAGTTTCCGGAGTTAAATGACTCAGTCGTGGTGAAATTACACTCCAACAACATTTTCACCGTCTACGACTTCATGGCAGTGGCTCTTGATGACTTGATAAAAAGAAGCGGCTTGAGTTTCAAGGTATGGAAATTGGATTCGTTGATAAATAGCGTATTTCGATCTAAAAACGTTTAACGTTTTTTTTACGTCGTTTCAGGCGATCGAAAATGTACGAGAACAAATTTTCAAAGAGTTTGGCGGCCATCAAGTCAGCCCCGTCGAGCATTACGCAAAAGAAACCGGCGAGATCGTGTCAACGGGGGTCAAAGAGTAATTCGTTATTCTAAAACTATTTTGCTTGGCAATTATCCTGGTAAGTCATCGGATAATTAAACGGTAAATTGTTTCGTTACAGCTTGGATAAGTTATTGGAAGGCGGCTTGCGCTGCGGACAAATTTACGAGATATGCGGGTCATCGTCGTCGGGCAAGTCCCAGCTGTGCCACTGGATATCGGTGCACGCCACTTTGAATGCAGCGTGCGAAGTTCACTACGTCGACGCGACCAGCAATTTTAGCGTTTCCCGAATTCAAATGATTTTAGAAACGCAGCAATGTAACGATAGGGTGAGTTTATCTTTATACGGTCTTAATTATTCGCGCGAACGCGTCTATTTTCTTGAGTATGCGAGAACAAACGCATTCTTTGTATTTTTAGATCATAGCAAAGGTCATGAGCAACATCAAAGTTTACAAGATACTGAAAATCAGCGATTTGTTTACAATACTTCACAACTTGGTAAAGAAGGATGATGCTGCGACGATGAGAAGAATAGTAATCATCGACTCTTTGGTGGTACCCTTTCTCATGGCACCGTTTAACGAGCTGAATTCACTCTTGGCCAATTTTGCATCTGTATCGCGATACTTTGTCAATCACTGTCGTGGTGTCGTTGTAACGGTCAATACAGTGAGGTTGGAAGATGGTGGACGAACATTATTCGAAGCGGACAAGAAAGTGACCGTTAATACGAAACCGTCATTGACGAATTACTGGATGAGTGTACCGAATGTTAGGCTGTTGATGAGCAGTTTGGAGAATAATAGAAGAAAAATTGCAGTGTGGAAGAGTCATCAGCTCGAAAATGGTAGACATTGCACTATCCTGATAAAAGACGAAGGCATTCTTTCGGTATGATTCCTGGAGTTCGTGTAATTAAAAGTATGTATTTTTATTTTATATTTTAAGTATTTATAAAAATGTTGGTTGAATTTTTTTATTAAAAAAAACTATTTATAAACAATTTTATGTAACTATTTAAGGGTAGATATAGAGTTCTAGGAAACTGAATTTTTAAAAAAACTAGAATTCTTATTGTGTCGTGGATTAGACTCAACTCTTTGACACGGTTAAAGTTACCAATGATTTTTCTCGTACTGAATTGCGTGCACATTAGCATACTCCGAAACAAATGCTCGGTAAATCACGCTCGGTCGTGTCACATATTTTTTTTTCACAATAAGATTTAGCAAGAGCCTTATGATAATTTTAATTACGTCATGCGAATAGATAACGCATGTTAGAAAGAGATTTTTTCGATAATGCCCTATCAAGCACCTATTTCTCATTGCAAACGTTTGCATATAATAAACGCCGGCCGAGTGATCTAGATAAAGAAATTCCGCCTTTCTTTTTGTGCTTAAAAAAATATAGTCAAGCTAAACGTTACAATTTACTTGCGTAAGGCTAGAATAAAAATAAGAAGCACACACGGATTGATTTTGTCACCCGGTAAAATTATTGCCTTTACGTTTTCACAGCTTTAATTTGCCACTGTGTGACGTCTAAATATTTTGAAAATCGATTCAGCGCATTTTTTTGCTAATTGCCAAGATTATTTTAGTTTTGGGCATCTTGTACACTGCTAAAACCGAGCAAATTTTGCACAATAGATTCGTACGAAAATAAAAAAAAATTCCTTGACTTTTTTTTATTTAGTATCATTGTTCGACATTTGTGTTGAAATAATTATTTCTAAACGATAACAACAAATCTCATAATTTTTTAATAATTCTAATAAAGAATTTGGTTCATTTTCAATTGTGAAAAATTAAGTATAAAGGGTAGAAGAAAAAAAGTAAATATCATAGATTACGTCAACAATCGCTTTATTCTTTTCTATTCAAAGTAATATAAAACGGTATATGTGAATAAGAGAGGAGGAAATTTTTACATAGTTTTATTGTTTGTACAGAAGAAAGGAATAAAGTGGACGGGTCGCCGCCGATGTTGGGGTGGTATCGGATAACTACATCCGAATCGGTGGCGCCACTTTGAACAGCAGCGAAAGCCAAATACAATTTGGCTCATCGGCCCATCCCTTTTGTTCCCGAGGAGAGGCATTGGCGTTAGTAGCCAATATAGAGCAGTAGGTTATTAATAGATAGGTCCTAGAGGGCCAGCAGCTCTAATCAAACCAGAGGGTCCGGCAATAAGGGCACCCGGTGCGATGGGTCCGGCAAGCCTTGCGGGTCCAACGATGGGTCCAGCGAGGGAAATAGGGCCCAGGGGTCCAAGAGGGCCAATGGGTCCAAGAGGTCCGATGGGTCCAAGTGGTCCAATTGGGCCAAGAGGTCCGATTGGGCCGATGGGTCCAAGAGGTCCAATAGGTCCGTATGGGCCTCCGACGATAGCGGTACCAGCGCTGACGCTACCTTGTACGACCGAGGGACCAGCGACGGCTCCGGTGACGACGGCACCAAGATCGACGGCG
>JAPYYQ010000340.1:0-129725 GCA_030522585.1 Anagyrus pseudococci
AGTCAACAGCTGTACTGTCAAACCAACAGTATTTTTGGTTGCTCATATTCAACAGTACAGCTTTTAGTTGCCTCAACTATATTTTTCTCTCAGTGTATGCTTATCTTTTTAAGGTTTTAAAGTAAAAGCCCAAGTAATTTTAACAGATAATTTTATTAATGCCATTACTTAACCTTGAATTCTCGCAATTTATTAATGTGATTCTTGAACTCCTAACGAGAACGTCACGTGATTTATCAAACATTAGAGCCAATCGACGCGGAAGCTTGGCGGACAATGCGTCGTAACGGTTTCGGTCTAGGATGCCGCTTGCTGGAGCAGCTATGTTTGATTGATAAATACGCGGGTAAATGAAGAAATTTTTCATCGTCAACATTATCGGTCTATCGTCATGAAGAGAAGTACATGAGCGTAGCTGCTGAACGAAAAAACGACGTAAACGGCGAAAGTTGATTCATGAAGAGAAAGGAAGGGAGTGGGCTCTCTTAGGGATAGATGAATGGAAAAAAATCGTGAGAAGGATATTGTTCGCAAGATTTTAACGGACCCTCTCGTCTTCCGCTTCCGAGGCAAAGATAAAAATTGTACTTTGTTCTATATACGTTCTATGTATTATTTTTTATTTTTTTATAAATAATAATCATCTAACGAAGTTTTAATGAAAACGGCAGAGAAAAGAGATAAAAAAACTATCCAAGAAAAACAAGCAAGGAAGTTGGTTATTTTTATTTAAAAAAAATATTTCTTGGAACGCTTGCAGGAGCTACTTTTCTTTTAATCAATTAGGTGCTTGTTATTTCTTACCGTGTATTGACATTTACTTTTTTCGACCAAAGAGAATATTTATTTTATTTACTTTATTTTGCTATATTTATTTATTTAACTAATTCTGTAAAGTATTATTCAGTAATTGGTTTTACAAAATATTTTTTTCAATTTCAAAAACTGTTTCCTTGTTATCTCATCATCCGTAACGGCCAATCAATTGTACACTGAGAGGAGGGGCGCAATTATAAAAGAGAATTCCGGAGCTTTGGAGGTGGAAACATCGAAAGTATATAAGCTAAGACCGCGCACATTCGAATCATTCGATCAGCCTTCTTCTTCCGTATTGCAAATAAGAGCAGCTTACATTCGTCATGTCACATAAAATAGTTAGTTTGAAAATAAAATACAAAGCTTACTTTATGCAAAAGCAAAATCAATTATAAATAATCGAGTATTTGTAAATTTTCAAAATTGTTTATTAATAATTTTATTATGATCCTCATGATAAATTTGTTTTATAGGGCAAATTTGAAAAAAGTTCTTAGATGATTTTAAACTTCTGCATTTAAAAATACTCAATATTAGCTTTATCTTTTAGTTTTTTAAAAAGACAATCAATTTAAAGAGATGTACGTTGGTGATCAAAATTAAAATATTTATTTATTATTTTTAAGATTTTTGTATTCATCTTGAGCATATACACATCAGTATCATTGGCGAGTGACATAGGGCACAGTTATGAAGAAAGATCTCACCCTGTCGAAATACCCATTTATAAAAAATATGGTAAGTTAAATTTACAAAATAAAATTATTTTATATTTACTCGATGCTACAATAAAGTTGAATATCTCAAATAAAATAATGTTTTCAAAACTTCAGCCATTCCGATTCCACATCCCGTGCCAGTAAAAGTTCCGCAGGAAATAAAAATTCCCATTCCGCAGCCGTACGAAGTGCCAGTGAAAATTCCTCATCCGCATCCCGTGGAGGTTATTAAGCATATTGAAATTCCAATTGAGAAGCCGGAACCCTACGTTGTGGAGAAACAGGTACGTAAGACAAATACATCTAGAAATAACAGAAAACTTATAAATTCCGATAAAGTTGGTTATTATGTTTCTTAAATATAGCCTTGACAATGTTATTTATTAAACTTAATCAAATCGTAATAAGGTGTAAATGAGAAAACATTGATTTGTTAATTACTTTGTAATTTTTTTAAATGTTCGTAATCAATATCAGTCTTTTATTAATTTAATATAAATTTAATCAAAATTTAGTTACTTAGAAATTAAAAAAAAGGAGTATGTAAAATAATACTAAAACTCAACGTAAAGTTCAAGACAGCTTACAAATTCAATATATTTTCAACGTAGATTTGTTTCTTTATCTCGTGCTCCATTCGAATCGATAAATCCGCTAGAACAACTTTTCGTAACGAGGAGGGAGAAAAAAGGCACGAAATTTACGTAAACTGTCGTCCAGTTCCTCTTTGCTCGTGAGCGCATATAAACACAAGCCGGTAGTTGCACCGAGGGAGGACGAAAGAAAAAAGCCGAGCATACCCGGTCGCGCAAAGGTTCGCCTAAAACGGTGGCAACCCGTTAAACGCCGGAGGCAGTTCGGGCTGCCGTTCTCAGGCTGTTTAAATCACTGCCGCTCGCTAACTAGACCAATCGCTGTGGCGTAAAAACCGGAAAAGCGGAGACTGAATCGCGATGGGATAAACTGATTGATCACGTAAAGAAAAAGATGTTGATTCAGAGGAGCAGGAGGAAGGGATTGATAGTGGAGGCAGGAGAGGGGGGCTCAGTTGCAGGAAGTAATCGAGGTATTGTGTAAGTTTTCTAATAACGCACGTTTACTTTCTTTTACATTTTTTTCCTTGTCTGTTCGCAGGTGCCTTTTGTGGTAGAAAAGCCTTATCCTGTTTACGTGGAGAAAAAGTTTCCGGTACCTGTGGCTAAACCTTATCCGGTTCACGTACCCGTTTACAAACACGTCATTGTTCACAGTTCGAAGAGTAAGGGTTGGCATTGAGCCTATGCCTGCTGCACTTCTCCGCCTTTTGTTGATTTGCCTCTTCTTTAAAATAAGAAAGACCGACTGTGTTGACCTCTAAATTGAGGCTTTTCTGGCTTATCTATTAGTTCAACGCGTTGATCATCGCTCTATCGTACGTTTGTTAAAGCCGCTTACTTTGTATACTACTATTTTTAAAGTTGTTACTGTTTTGTTTTATTGTTATCGATGAGAGTTAGTTTTTTTACTTGTCTGTTCGTAGATTATAATATTTCATAGTCGATTTTTTTATAACTTTCCAATTCTTGCTTCAACAAAATGATTTTTTTTATTCATTACTGTTTATTTAACACATTCAAAAATAAAATTTACAAGTTTAAACTTTTTTACTACTTAATAAATTAACAGTACATAAAAGATTGAGCCATTTTGCATTTACTTTTATTATTAAAATCTTATTGACTCTCGCCTGGGTGTATTTCGGCATGCGAAAACTCTCTGGCAGGTGACACGGCTGACAGACAGCGGGGGTTCGAACCTGCGCGACCTGTGGATTGCCAAGTCAATGCTCTGGCAATTAAGCCAGTCCGGAGCCTCGTAATAAACTTATAGCTTTCAATAGCTCTACATTTCATATTCACTATATAAAAATTTGAAAATACTTGCCCGATCAAAGACCTCGCGACGAGCTCTTCATCATAATTAACTGAATAGTTAGCGCTTATTAAAACTTTGCCGAAGGAACAAACTAAAAAGTTCCCATTCCATCTCGACCTTCTATTTTCAACGTAGTCAGCTACCGTTGCGAAAGGCATTCCGTCTCAAATACTTTAAATACATCCATCCCTATTACGGCCAAAAGCCGGCCGAGTCGGTATACAGAAGCTCTTGCTGCTCTACACCATTGGCCCGTTCACCGACAATTTCCAGAGGGTAAAAACAGCAGCCTTGATGAGCCGGCGATCAAAGCCGCGTCTCTGTTTGTGATCTTAATAGTGTGCTTATGTCGTCTCGTATACGTACGCTTTTTTTCTGGTCTTTGATCAACGAATGTATTAATGGTCTTTGAAACGCGATCAAAAGAATATTTAAAAGGTGAAACACCGAGACGATTTTTTTTAATTAAAAAAGCCATTGTGCTACTTTTCAATGCGAATACTGATTTTATAAATGGCTAAGGAAAATATTGTAAGCGCCTGTATACCATTATTTACTTAATGTTATTATTTTAATTAGCAATTACTTCAATTTTATGTAAATTGTAGAAAAACGTAATAAAAATACCATAAAACATTATTCGAGCTTTGTGCACGGTCGGAAATTTGATTACACAAAAAGTCGCATAAATCGAAAATCCAAATTAGAAACCCTAAAAGCAGCTGTAGGAATCAAAAAGCGCATAACCCCGGGATATTCCAATCGAGCAGAAAACTTTCACCGCGAGAAAGTAAATTGCAATCCATCCTACGTCCAGGCGTAATATCCTCGGCATAATAGAAGAAAATAAATGCTTCATTACGAGCCAAGCCAGTCATTGTTCGTAAAGCCAGTGCGACGTCGTGATCTCGATTTGCCATAACCAGCCATAATCCACGAGCCCGTGGGACTTTTACTCGGGCGGTTGTAGCTTTCACCGCTAGCGAGGAGTCAAGTCGCAAGGTCCGCGCGCCCAGGAATCTACCGCTGGACCGAGGGAGGAACGCGCCGAGCTGACGCAAGCGGGCCATAATACGGCCCGACAAGACTACCTACGAGGATTCTGCGTGGATGACCTCTTTCAGACGCACACGCGAGCTTGGCTTTCGAAAGAATCGCTGACATTGATTGTTGGATTGATCTAGGTCTGACTCTGTCGCCTCTATCTTTAATTTCAATGCTACAAGTTTCTGCAAGAACTTACTAGGAAATTCGAGACTAATTATTGATTTTCTTTTTAATTACAATATTTTTAAGGAAAAATAATATTTTTTTTAATTACAATATTTTATGTGGTGCAAAAAATGTGACATAATTTTAATGGTGAGTTTCTTATAACAAAATGTACAGTCATGCTCCATTTCTCACAGTGTGGTGTATAAAGATTTTCTTTTTCAAATAATGCGAGACTACATTATTACAATCATTACTATAAAAAGTGGCTATCATTAAATATTTTTGATGAATATAATTTTTTTAAAATAACAAGGATCTAAGCCAAGCCGTGCAATTTTTAATTAAGATCACTTGAATCTGAAATAATACGAAAAAATCGTAATTAACATAATTTAATCTAAACTTTTTGTAATTAACGTTCATATTTAAAAAAAATGTTAATAACTCATCTAATTACTTTTAATTCATTACGATGGCATATATTTCAGTTTGCTCTGAAAGTATCCGTAAGTAGATAAAGTCAAGCGTGGTTAGACAAAGTTTTGTAACATACGCACAAGTTACGCATGGTATGAGAATACTTTAATTAAAATTTTTCTTTGATCTCTACGTTTGATTTATTTATGATTGTTGTATAAAGCATTGAAACACGACTAAAATTTTTCTTTCAATTTCCCTCAATTACGTATTTGCTTCAAGATGGAAAACAAACTCACTTTTTTGCATCTGCACTCTCTGACTATTTGACACTAGCTCATCAATCAGAATTCTCAGCCAACTGCTCCAATTAACCTTCGAGCAGTCAATTAATTATCTTTTCATCAAGCATAAAAATAACCGGGCCGAATAATTAAACAGAACATGAATAAGCGCTAAATAAATAGACGCATAGGCCAGAACTGGAGCCGGCTCACGGTATATTAATCTCCGAAGAGCTCGCAACAATTTTGTATCATAATTAGAAACTTTTCACGGCCGGCGAACAATGACCCGAAGAGAAATTCGCCGTACAGAGCAATCCTCCGCCCCTGGTACAGCCAACGACCAAAACGAGTCATTTTCTGGGAAAACGTTTCGGAGTCACGAATTTGGACGGACCGGGATTGCATTGTAGCGCTCTCACGCCTTTGGAAAATTCGTGGGAGGAGAGCGTCGAGCCGCGCTGGAAGGGAGAAAGTTTTTAACTGGTTGGATATATAAAGCACCTGGCCGTGACTTTGAGAGCGTCAAAGTAAAAGGACGAGCCGCGGCTTACAGAAGCATTTGAATGCCGATCGTGTTGGCTGTTTTAGTGGTCCCAGACCTGTCGATAGGAGCCCAGCGATGAGGATTTTAGTGAGTTTTTGTCTCTGTTTATTAAAGATTCACTCACAAAATTCGTAAATGAAATTGAAACCTAGTTAATAAAGCTAAAATTTTCACAGCGTTAAACGCTATCCGTTGATTATATTTACTATTTCTTTTGTTAACGTTAATAAATTAATTCTCATAATAATTACTGATTAAATTTTTTATTTTATCTTCCACACCCATGACGATTGAAACGCTGTTTAATTAATCAGATCATCATTAGCGTCGTAGCCGCTACAGCCGCCAGCTACCACGAGGGCGGCCACGAGCACCCACACGCCACTTATCATGAAACGCAGAAGCCAGTCGAAATACCAATATACAAGAAATACGCGATCCCTATACCTCACCCAGTGCCGGTATCCGTGGCCCAGCAGATAAAGGTGCCGATTCCACAGCCGTACAGAGTGCAAGTACCGGTACCACACCCTGTACCCGTCGAGGTCGTGAAACACGTTGAAATACCCGTGGAGAAACCAGAACCCTACGTCGTCGAGAAGAAAGTAATTTCTACGTGTTTTTATCTAAGGCTTGAAGCTGATTTGCTCGTAGCGAACGAAAGTTCGATCTTGTCGTGTACGATGTAGACGTTCGACGAGTTTTTTCTTTTACGAATACTATTTGTCAGTGACCAAATACAGTGAACCAATTTTTTTATATTTCAAGAATTAAAATAAAACTAGTATTACCAGAGAGTAATTGAAAAAGTAAATTTTTTAAAAATTTAAAATTGAATATTGAAATGAATAAAGTCGAAAGGATTTTTTTATAGTGGTCTGACTAAACCGACTGTTACTACTTATGCCATTTTTTTAAACTGCAAAAATTATTGCAGGTACCTTACGTAGTTGAAAAACCCTACGCTGTCACGGTAGAGAAGCACTTCCCAGTGCCAATTCCAAAGCCGTATCCAGTGCACGTGCCCATATACAAACATGTATTCCACCACCAGAGCAAAGGCTGGGATCGCTGAGGATTAATCGGCTCTCACCAATGGCACGCACGCGCAAGCGACCGAATATTCTTGCAGCACTAATTAGCCGTTGAAATAAATATAGTACATTGAATTTTAGCTGTAACTGTGTGTTGTGGAATGGACTTTTTATTTATAGTAATTTTAGATTTAATGACTCACGTAGAAACACGCATTTGTGTAGAGTTTGAAGATGTTTTAAAAAACAATAATTTATTTTAATGGAAAATGTAAATGTTAATAGAGATTTGAAGTTTTTTGTTAATTCAATAGTCTCTAGCAAAAGTTGAACCTTTTGAGTTGATAAAATTTGTATAAAAACATTTTATGATTAAAAAAAATTCAAACTTCCTTTCCATATTGTTTTTATAGATATAATAATGTTTCATTATTAAAAATAATTATTTGGCTACTTTATTTAATACATTTATTTATTAGTAGGTTTTATTATACAAACATGCTCATTTTATTTTATCCAAAACGATTTTGAGCTTAAAATACTGCTAAATAATATCCAATGAATTTCTGTATTAGATATGAATTTGAGCATAATTTATGCGTATGCGATATAATTTGAATTAACGATTCCAATATGATGATGAATATTGTGATAGACAAGCCTTCAAAAGTATATTATTATTATTATTAAGATATCAAGTAAATTAATTAAGAGAAATTCATAGTTTATTGTTAACAAATTAAGGATGGGTCAAAATGTTGTAAGCCAAAATTAATGCAAACACAATATCAATATCAATAAAAGTACTTAAAAAATATAAAAAAGTAATACAAAGATATGTAGGCATAATTGTACGGCTTTTATCCTTCATAAAATGTAAAATTAAGATTCATTGAAATTGATTTTTCATGAAAATCAACAATACAATAATCTCCAGCGAGCAAGCAGTAAGGCAATCAATCATTACTCACGGATGAAATTCTATTCCGTCGAAAATGTCGTAACGTAGCGAAAAAGGATCCGTTTCTGGTAGTAATTAACCCTTCGAGCTCTTGGCTACGGCCGGCCGACGTGCGCACTCACTACCAAATCCAGAGCGCTGCGCGTCCGCTCGGATTTCGATTGGTATTCCTGAAACGATTACAAGCCCATTAAGCCGGCCTCAAAGTTAGCGTAGCCTGGACACTCTCGGGGCCGACCGCCTGCTCTGGCATGCAGCCGAAGTTTGTCAACGGCCGCGCGCGCTTGCCGCAATAATACTCCCCCTTATGACGGGAAAAACCACTTTTTTTTCCTCATCCAGTATTCAAAATGTACATTGGCAATTTTTTCAATTGAAATTCCAAATGAGATTTTCAACAATTATTTTAAGGCTCGATCAAAAGTAGATAAAATTTAATAGAACTAGATGTATTAAAATTGAAAGAAAAGAAATCTTGAGTAAAAGCTCATTTAACTACTAATTATTAGTATACATGATTAGAAAATAACGATGCTCATGAGCTGCTGCATGAGAGAGTAAACAAGTGATCCTCGTTACGATAATTTAATATGACCTGTGTAGTTTGCCGTCTCTGTACAACCAACGTCCGTTGCTCCGTTCGCGTCTAATCGTCAAATATTTGGTCGCAAACAGTCGATTGCGCCAGCACTGGCCTGCCCCGGTACTTTTTGCTCCGCTTAAGGGAAAATCTCATGCGTACGGCGTTCCCTTTTCTCGGCCTCTCTTTCTCGCCTTCGTCGCTTTGAAGGAGAGAAAAAAAGTAGCAGCGCTCGCGGGCTATTCGTGGTCCAGCAGAAGTTTATAAAACCGGGTGGCGCGTTTGGCGCGCTCCTAGTTAACGTTCGGCCTAACGTCGCAGCGGCTGAAGCCAATCCAGCTCTCTGACACTTGTTCTCTCTCACCTTGCCTCGGATATTTCTTCTCTGTGAAATCACGGCACGCTCTGCGCAGCTGAAGCCGGTACATTTGATCAATCATGGCCAGCTCGCTTGTAAGTACACGTAACCGATGTTTGTGCAGTTTCTTCAAATTCATTTTCAAATTTTACATTCATTTTATTTTACCACATTGTTAAATCTGCTTGTAACAATTTATTTTTAGATAATATTTCTACTATGCCTCTCGAGTGCCTACTCGGAGGCCAAAATGATCGTGGAGAGAACTATGATGTCGGAGAAAATGGACAACATGGACATGGAATCGGCAAAGTTAAAAAGAGACTCTTATCCCTACGGCTATGGCTATGGCTACGGTCACGGTCACGGCCATTCAATACCGTGCCCGCCAACATACCCGATTTACAATAAGCACTACGATTATCCGAGATATCATTACGCTCATCAGCCAGCTTATATCAAGCCCGCAGTTATAGTAAAGCCTCACGTGCCAGTTCATCAACCGGTGATTGCTTAATTACATTTTCATTTAAACTATCTCTACTTTTAAATTAATTTCACGCTTAATTTTATAGATTTATCCGAGCTACGGACACGGCTACGGTCACGGCTACGGCCACGGCTACGGACATGGCTACGGCCACGGCTATGGTTACGGCTACCCAAGACCATCGTATCCTGTGCATTCTGGCTATCATCCCAGGGTCATTATCCAAAAGCCCTCTTACCATTCTTATGCGCCGGTGTACCACAAGCCAGTCTATCAGCCAGCTTACCACTCGAACTATCACGCCAATTTGATCAAGCCAGCCGTTGTAGTGAAGCCCGACTGTCCGCCTTACGCCCATGGCCATGGTCATTCCGGCATCATTTACGCGCCTCATCACCAGTACCACCATCAGCCGCAGTACGTGAAGGTGGTGAAGCCAGCGTATGTTCCCCCGCCGGTGTACCACCACCCGGCACCCGTTTATCATAAGCCCATCTACCACCCACCGCCTGTTTATCACCCACCGGTTCACATTCCCAAGGTCGAAATTTGTGACCACTAAAATGATGTACGGGTGTGAGATAAGCTGTAGCAGATTCCGACTCACGAGTTTGGTATACGATTGAAATATTTGACACACGGCTTTTCGCGTGCATGAATATAAATTCTCAGAAAGGTACTTATTGTATAACTGCTTTATTATTTACCGATGCAATACACAATGTAAATTTTGTTTTAATAAGAATTTTAGTTTAATCAAATAATTAATTGCAGTAATTTAAAGTATCGATTTGTATGCTTGCTGCCGTACAAGCAAACAATTTGTACTTTAAAATTAGTGTAAACATAGTTATTTTCAGTAAATGCAGCTTGCTCAAACAGTTCAGTGGTTTTTACATCCTTATAAAGTATCACGCACAAATACTTATCAAATAAATCAGTGAGAAAAAAAAGTAAATACCAAACGGGAACGAAAAAGCCAACATCGTAAGTTTTTAAAACCGGACGACTAATAAATGCAGAATGCCAAATCCATCGTATTTCCACACGATCAACGTTCGCAGTGGCGCAATTAACGTCCCTATTTCCACATCCTCTCTCCAGCATCTGCAGCTAACTGTTTACGAGCTCTTGTCATTCAGTGTATACCAATTAATGTAATAGCATAAAACATTATAGGATCAATAAAGAGTCTTTTTATGATTTCTTAAGCGCGCATTGATTGCACATTCAATCCCAAACATAAGTCACCCGATTCCCCTGACCAAGTTATCAACTATTGACCAAGCCCCCCGTCGCACAGTAAAACAAAGGTAAAACGAATATAAATTTCAATAACCGATCTCGTTTTATAAAACAAAAGAGAAAAAAGGTCAATGTTATATTTTTAAAATCAGGTCCTTTATTTTTTAATTGCAGCTCGTTCAGCTTTGTTTTACTCCACAAAAATATACAGACTTAATCGATTTTTTGATTTACAGACAAAACAATTACAGATAGGAGTTCGTAAGACACTAAATAGTACAGACCCCTGTTAAATAACTTATTTACAATGTATTCGTACTTTGGCTAGATTTTATGAAAAATTTCAATTTGACGAAAATTCGAATTTAGACATTATAATAATTTTTGAGTAAGACAAATACTCTTATGATTTTTAAGATGATGTTATATTTAAATTAAAACGTGAGCCGCAACTATAGAATGTATAATAGATCACGAGATTGATAACAAAGGTAATTTTTTAAAGGTTATCTTAAAAATTAGTCGCAAATTTAACATTTTTACAATCTCTAAGATGATGAAATTTCTTAAAAGACCATTCTAGTAAATATTTATAAAGAAAATTTAAGTTTACCACATTTTGGAAATTTATGTAACTCTTTTGGCTTTTTACAACATAGTAGGATACATAATATTGACTTTTGACGCTTAACATATACAAAAGATCGCATTTATAAAGGCTTAAATGAATTAACTATAAAGTAATATGAAAATGACTGATAAAATGAAAGATGACGCAATAAAATATACATGAGAATGTCTGAAAGTATAAATCACAATGTTCTTTAAATATTATACTAAAATGCAAATAATTTTGCGTTTTAATAAAATTTAACATGTAAGAGCTACGAGGACAAAGTTTTAAAATTTAATAAATACTAATTTGTTGAATTTTTTTTCGAAATGTTTGGCTTTTATCGATGAAAATCTATTATAAGTATTCTAGACATTTCTGTTACATTGAATGTAGATAGATATGGGTACGTCATTTTAAGGTAACTATTTTTCTTTTAATTATCACTTTTATAAAAAAGATTTAATTTTCTATCACTTAGTGTTTATATACTGTTTTAAGAAAAATATGTTTTTCATTTTTATTCTTTTGATTTAATTTCTTTTATTTTTTTAATAAAATACAGAAACTCTAAAACTTCTACCGAATATTATTCGAAAATTAAGTACCACAAATAATGTTTCTGTATGCGACATATGAAATAGTATGAGTGCTATATAAATCTTTTATGAGATATAAAATTTATAAATAAGAATAGGTCATGTATTACAAGTGGTTAAAGTTTTTTTGTATTTTTAAAATACACTTCAAACATTTCTGATTATTCATACTAAAAATACAAGGATGAAATTTGATTCATGATTGATTGACTATTTTATGCTCTCTTTTTAATTCTTAACTGAAAAAACGCAATAGATTCATGTATCCATTTGCACACTTTTATAAAATCATTGTTTTGAAGTTATAAATCTGAAATCTTGAACATGTAAAATTATTAATATTATTAATAAAAATTATTAATAATATTTTCGCAAATTTTGCAGTATTTTTATTGAAGACACTGTAATAAATTTATGCATTAATTAGTTTAATTAATAGAAACTTTTGAATTAGCTTCGTAACGCTTCTTGCAATAAAATCGCCGTATAAAAATTTGAAAATATGATCTATTAATAACTACATATACAAGACAATTTTCCTGAAATAAATCAAAGGACCCATATCTTATCCTAAATTAAATTAAGACCGAATCTACCAAGATTTCGAACGTCCAAATGGTAAAGACTAGGTGGAAAACTATTAATTACACTATAATACGTCGCTAAATTGACTTATCTAAAATAAACCTGTCGATTGCGGAAACAGGAAAAAACGCGCATGTATTTTATCTAAATAAGAAATTAAAAATTTTAAGATTCGCTCCAAAACGATGAACAACACAATGAAAATCGAGATAAATGCGCCATGATCTTCGATGAGACGATCAGTGTGCTTGTGTGAAACATATTTATAATATATAGTTTTTTTAAACGTTTTATCTTTATATAATGAAAGATCCTTATACTACATACTAGTTCACGTATAACTTTATCTGAGAAAATAAACACTTGACTAGATCACTTTTAATATGACTAATTCTCAAGCCATCCAGTTCGACTAGTTCTCGCGTGAACAGCTTTTGATCGTCATTTGTTTTGTCATTACTGGAAACGCCGGAAATAATTTTTTCTTATATAAAAAATAGTACGGAGATCGAATGTGAGTGTCTTTATGTCGACTGGCTTGGCTTCTCGCTTCATGCATTTCGAAAAGTGCACGTTTTGGTTTTGTTTATCTACTCGAAGAAACTTGATCCCATTACGTTATAAACCAACGTTTATTAATATAGAATTGCTCTAAGAAAGAATCTCTTTTTAGTTGAACCACCGACTCTACGACGTTACGCATAAAACTCCTTCTGTGATCCCAGTTCGTACTCCATCTCCTCGTTTTTATACATGTCCATTATCTGAAATAAACAACGTTCCATTTTAAAAATTGTCTCTTGGACAAAAAAAGATGTATTTTTTTTATAAAAAATTTACAAAACAAAATCACGGGTTATCAGGTTGGCTTGTGCGTCAGCTCACCCCATTCATCTCCTTCTGCACCTCCTCCATCTGCTTCTCGTGTATGAGCTTGAGCTTCTCCTTCTCGCGGTTCTGTACAAGCTGGGCCATCTTGCGCTCCTCCATGAACTTTTTCGTGTTGTTCTGCTGCTTCTCGCGCAGCCTGCCCTCCTTGATACCGCGCGTCTTGAGGGTCTTGTCGTTCATGACCTCGCGCATGCTCTCGACCGACAGCCTAGCCTGCCTCGCGTTCATCTCCTTGATCTCCTTCTCGTGGCGCGTGTTGAGCTGCTTCTGTTGCGTCTGCTGGGCGAGGGTGCAGAGCTTGCGCAACTGCGCCCTTCGCTCCTCGAGATGAGCATGGACGAGGTCCCGCTCCTCCCGGCGCTGTCGTTCTGCCAGCCGTGACCACTGAGACGTCTGCTCGGCCACAGCTTGACGGATCGTCGGATCGCGCGATAACTCCTGCTGTCGGCTATGACGCATGCTAGATGGATTATTCAAGAAACGCAAAGCAATTATTAGGAATTTTGTTTTTCTTGACCAAAGTGTATTGGCTGGATCGAGCGTTGGGACGGTACTCACTCTTTGCTCTTGATTAATTTCTCGATTGCGCAGCACTGCTGTTTCTGCATGGATAAACGCTCCTTCTGATGCCTCTTTTTCAGAGAGTCCAAATCTTTTTGCTGCTTTCTGGTTATTTTTACGTAACCTTTTTCGTGCTGCAGCGTTTCGATTGTTATTGGTTCAAAGTTGAGTTCCTCTGTAATTAAATGAAAGGCTATTATTTTGCACAGCTAGTCAAAATTTATTGAGCAAAATAGTATTAAACATTACCTCTAGGTTTAGCTGCCTCCGGAAATCGAGATTGCATGGTCTCTATGCTGTTTTTACTATCGCTCTCTTCAATTCCAAGTCCTCGAATTTTCGTTTGAGGCGGCGCTTCCGTTTTTCTCGAAGCTCTGGGAGCTGATAGTGCATCCATAAATTCTAAATTCAAATAATAGCAATTATAAACACTATTGATGTAAATCATAATTCAAATTAATCTATTAGTAATCGCAAACGCGCCAAAGCTAAAAACGGTTTCAAAAAAGTATGACGTTTGTCTTACCATACTCATCTGTTTCTACTTAACGAATAAATTATTAAAAAAAAAACGTTAGAAAAAGATAATCGAGTATCACGCAGCAGTAAAATCTTGTGTAAACAAAAGTAATTTCATAAAAGGCTTAATCAGAGCTCTAATTTTAAAAGCGTCGACAAAGTTAAAGTAAATCGATCGAACCCGAACATTATCGCATTTCCCCGAGCACAGCGTTATCGCGCCGGAGCGGCGCATTTGTTTTCTCTGCGTAGCGCCAGCAAGTTTACACAGTGACATCGGCGCGGTATCTATAAGCCTGATAGGTCAACAAGACGACACGTCATCGGGCTCACCCTCGAAACCATCGGGCACGTAAATCTTGATTTCAATGTTGCAGAACAGCATGGGCAGAGACATGGGAAAGTTGGCCTCGGTTCTCAACGATATGTGCCGATAGCCGGCCTGCAGCCCGTCCAGTGGGACGATGCGCTGTCCGAGCAGCTTGCCGTTCGACTCGTCGTACACGGCGAAGCGCAAGGCCGCGAGGTCAGGCAGAACGACCTTGCGGAACAGGAAAGGCTCCTCGTTGTAGACTGGATTCAAGCCATTGGCTGGCACCGTGCGCGTGCGGAACTCTTTGCGGATCGTGTCCGTTGGTAGACCATACATCTCTACTTCCACGTATGTGCTCACCTTCTTGTCCGATAAGAACTGCCCGGCTATCACCTGTTTTCAGCAAAATTATTCAATTAAAAATTGTAATTGTTGTAAGCGATGCAAATATTCTAATACCCTATAATAACGAGTACTTACTTGCACGCTACATTGCGTCGCTATCACGCCGTCGACGGGGCTCTCCGCAAAGGGATCGAAGCTTCGATCTGATCTTCTCATAAAGTCCGGCTTTAGCAAGTATCCCGAGGATCCGTTGTACTCGAATTTGCCTTGGTTCAATTGCATTGGCAGATCAGAAGTTTGGAAATTTAACGAGACCATTTGGCAGCCAGCATTCCAGAAGACCTGTCGGATTTTTAAAGTGAGCCAACTTTCCGGAGGGCTTGTGATTAAGCTCTAGAGGCGATTTTACCTGAGGCATGTAATTTGACGAGTCAGCCCGAGTGCCTTTTGGATAGATGCGGCTCATTTGGCGCTTGTTGTAATTGACGAACTCGATGGCCGAGGTTTTCAGATTATTTAAACCAGTTGCCTCCGAGAAGGAAGACATGTTGTAGTGGATATTTTTTTCTAAAAACATTTGATTTTCTTACTACGTAAAACGCTTGATTTATATTTTACAAAAGTCTGAGGGAAAAATCTCTCGACGTAAGCTCCAACGATAAACGTTCGAGTTCAACGTTACGACGCGCATCGTCGTAAATTTACGTAAAACAGCTTTGCAAATATTAGAAACGCGCGCAACCACTTATTGTCACTTGTATAATCGTCTTGAGCTGTCAAACTTACGCTCGGCTACGTCAAAGCCTTGAAATTTTATGGGCTGCGCGTAATTCACCATCGACGAGAGCCACGGATGGACGTTTGTTGTACTGCCAGTGTAAGGCTGAGTCACGGCGAGTTCAAGGCTCTCGCTTTGCTGCGACAGTTTCAGCTGGCCTATAGCTACTGCAGCTACCGGATCGTTTGCCACATCGTCCTGGACAGTCAATTATTCGAGCGTTAAATTTCTGTTTAATATACGAGGACGAACTTAGCTTTGGCATTTTTCAACGCACGATACAGGAATAAAAGTCGTGCGTTGAAAAGGCCAAGCGAAATTGCGGTCCCGTTGTTACATCTCTACGACTAAGAAGATTAAAGGGCCACCATGCTAGGGAGTGACTTAAGGGATACCTTTACCGATTGCTGCTCGACGATGGGGGTAACGGTGGGGGGAGCGCTTGCGTCCTCCTTAAAATCATCCTCTATAACGAATTGACCTTGCTTGAAGAGTTCGAGCTCCTGCTTCTCGACCTCGGGCTTCAATCTCTTGTTCTTAATTAGGATCTTTCGTTTCAGCGCACTTGGCGGTGGGAGCGGCTGGCCTGGTTCGAGCTGAAACATTTCATTTAGATTACATTCAGTTTTTTTTCTCTCGCCAAATTTAAATGTCAGGCTAGACGTGGCTCGGCTGATTATTATAAATTTACCGGGTACTCTTTGAGCGGCTCCCTCAGCAGCAGATCGCCAAGCACTTCGTCGCAGTACTTGGCCAATTTGTACTGTTGCGCTTTGCTGCAGTGATTCTCAAAGCTCAGGATTAACGGATAGTCAGTGGTTACGAAGGCTGTGTCTCGTATGGCGTATATCACGTCTTTAAAGAGAATGACAGTGCACATGGCCTTGCCGTGGGTTATAATTGGTTCCTCGTCCTCTCCTTTCCCGTCCCAGCAATCCAATTCGACGCACCTTTCGAAACAGTTTTACAACTTAGATACACCGACGAAGATAAGTTTTGCGAATAATTGCTATTCGTTAAGGCAACAACATAGATAAATTATTTTGCAATCCAAAATTAGCGACATACCTGCAGCCGGCTAACAAAACTTGTCTGTACATTTCTACACTGCTTTTGCCACCGAACTGTCGTCCGCTAAGGTACGTGTTGTGACTCGAGTTGATGTAGTAATGAGCCAACGACTGGTCCATGTCCATATAAACATCCAAACGATCCAAAAATACCGGTGCATTTTCATCGGACATCAGGTACCTAATAAAGCCGTCCTTACTCATTCGCCCTATAATAAAAAGAAAACAATAAGCAAATGACATGTAAGTCTGATAAGCGAAAATCAATAAATCAAAAGCATAAACACTTTCGACGCTATAAAAAAGAAGAAATATTCAATGTAGCGGAATAGACGATATGGTTAAAAATAAAAGTGCCGGCTAAAGAACGGCTTGAGCCTTGAATAGATTGGAAAGCCGAATATTTTTTGCGACGATCAAACCGTGTGTCGGAGGGTAACATGTCAACTCACTCTGACTCCGGGCCGCCTCGTTCTGCTCGTAGTCATTAATTATTTCTGTCGCCCTTTTTTCATCGTACAGTGGATAGAGAATTTCATTAAGCGTCGGGTCGCGCTGTTTCTCGTTTAAAAACGATATTAACTGTTCCAAATTGATGGTATCGGCTTTTCCTTGGGTTCTGCAAAGTAAGTGGCGTGTCGTGAATTAGATTTCATACTTGCTTCGAGAATTAGATCGCGTGTGAGCGTATCATTGCGAGTTGATCGAATATTAAATAGAAAGCCTGTTCTTAAGGTTACGTACATCGATTGGAATAGCTCCTCGATATCGTTTCTTGGGCATATCTTATGATAAAGTGCATAAAATGCGTCGAAAGTAAAGTCATCCGGCTCTATCACATCATTCTGGAAAATCCAATAAACAACAACTAATTATGACTCTATTTTATAACTAAGTAAAAAAGAAAAATTTTCAACGCACCTTGCCACTCGGTAGGCCCAGTTCAGAAAGGCACTGATAAACCAGCTTTTCCGTTTTGCCAGAAGCGAACGTCCTCGCAACAACTTTAACGGGAACCTTTTTATTTGGATCAACTAGCATCCGAAGTCGCATCCAACTAAAAATATAAACAATTTTCAATGTCATGACCGATCTTGCTCTCGATATCAGGCCAATAAAGACTACAAAACACCAATCAAGCCATTATCATCTGCTATTTATAGATTTAACAAATTAGCCAAAGATAATTTAATGAAAATAACAAGGTAAATTCATGCATGATCACACCGTATTCAGTTTGATTCAATAACTTCTCGACGGAAGTATAATCCGCTTGGAAACGTATTAGTCGCGATCGATCCTCAGCCAATAGAATTTTATTTGCTTAGACCCCGGCTAACGTTATATAGCAAAGTTAACGCGGGAGAGCGCCTATTTCAAACCAAAGTGAATTTTCAGTCGTCCATTAGCGATCGCCTGATTGCACTTGGACTCACGCGCTCTCGGTGCTTGCCCTCCCACTGATTTAACCGCCCAATGCAAAAAGTTATGCTTTCCCTCTTCCAAACATATTAATAAAATTAGAGCGATTTTTCGTCTGCCCATACGTTTGGCCTTATCATTTATAATTATGAGATGACGTAACGTTTTTATGTTGCAGCTTTAAAAATGAAAAATGCTTTGCGTCATTATTGAACTCAAAGTGGATAATTTTAATACATGCATGCAGGTACTTTTAGTCATCAATAATATAGAACACTTTTATCCGTAAAACAAATATATGGGACGTTTAATCCGAGCTCGATGAATAATTTAATAAATTTCTAAGGAGCTTACACTATTTTATTTTAGCTTGAGAAAGAACAACTGAAAGCTACTATACAACCGACGTTACGAGTGCTTAAAAAAAAACATGTTTCAGCATTAAACTAGTAATAAAATTAAAAAATGATACCCCTCGTAAATTTCGTACAAGCAAGAAACATAAAAACAAAGCGGCTATGAATATATGAACACGCTTTTAAATAAAACCGATTATAATACATTTCAAGCACACTCGATAAGAAACAATAGTAAAAGGAAGCAGGCGAAAAAAAAGAAAGGAAAAAATGCGTAATTGATGCTGAAATCAGGCATGCACTTAGCCCTTTTTTTGATCGATAAAAATCACAATGTGTTTGGCAAGTCGGAATAATCGAGCATTCGTTTCGGGCATAGAGTTGCCCCCTCTTCTCTCTGCCTCTTGGCATCACTCAAACAGGTTCATATTAACTACACAACTATAACTACGTACACGGCGCACGAGCTTTTGTTCGCGTAAATTGAAAGGTCGTATAGTGGCCAGAGCAAAGAGACAATGAAAGAGCGAATGAAAAATGAGCGAAAAAAGAAACAAACGCACGCGTGCGCCTATACACAGACAGAAAGGGAGAAAGAGAGAAAAAGAGAGAGAAAGAGAGGGAGAGAGAGGGAGAGAGAGGCCACAGAAATAGCAACATTAAAAAAGAAGCCGAGGTGGAAAGAGCAAAGAGAGGTAAGAGAGAGAGAGAGAGAGAAGAGCGTATATTGGCAGGGGAGTTGCGTGCGTGGGAGTGCGGGTATGTATACAGAGGCGTGCAAAAGAATGAGTACAGCGGGAGTAAGAAAGAGTGCGGGTTTCGCTGCTCGGCGTCTCCACTCCTCCTCCTCCTGCTCCACAGCTTGAATAGCCAATCCGATTACAAATGTAAACTCACTGTTTCTTTAGGCACGTCAGCGGGCAGACATTGTTGGCTTTCACGTTATGCGTAATGCGTCGTATGCCGTCCAGCCACGTCTGCAAAAGTCAATCGAGCCTCATTTTATTACGGACCCGCATATAATACTCTCCAGGGCAGCCAGACGCTGTCTTTTCCCTCCCACTCGTGTGTGCGTGTGTGTGTGTGTGTGCGTGTGTGTGTGCGTGTGTGTATTAAAAGCACACAGGTGAGCTCGCGCACGCAAGACGCATATGTTGACAGGCCGATGACAAATTGCGCGCGGAAGGAAGGAGGAAGCGATCGCGACAAAAAAAAGGAAGGTACATGCGCGCTTCTGCTTGTGCGGCTGCTGCCAGCGGTGGGAGGCTAGAGCCGTTGTACATTAGCTTAACGAGCCGCTATGGTGATGTCATCCGCGCTTTCCGATAAAGCAAACCCGATCGACCGAGCTCTCCCCCTGTCCATGCCTACGTACGCCTGCCTGCGCGTGTGTGTTATTTTAAAAGCGCTGTGGATGGGTTAAATGTCGCGCGTTTTCTGATACTCGGCTTGCTGACAAATCGACGATAGATTGATTGCTCCGATCCGCAGGCTGTTTCGTTTGTTTGCCCCGACTTTTCTTTTTCCTCTCTCTCGTTTTTTCGGTGACACTCGTCGAGGGATTAGGTGGCGAGTGTCCTGTTTCGTAACGTGAACGCCATTTACGAGCTGATTTCATATTCTCTTTTTGTAGGTCTACACCAACGGACGTGTGTGTAAACGTTAATCGGCTAATTATAGACGTTTGTATTTTGAAGATTGAGAGTTCGGCCGGTGTGTATTGTAACTCCGCTGCGGAAGAGCTGATGTAGGTTCGTAGTGTTGGTGCGAATTTTCTCGGCGGCTTTTTTTCTTCTCTAATTGCGAGACGAGAATAGAAATGTTGATTAAACTTGTTTATTTGACGCGTGGGTTACGAGCGAGAAACTGTTATCGCGCAGCGGTCGTTGTTTTGCAAATTAGAAACAATTTTATTATCTGGAAAATTGTTTGCTCGGTCTGTAATTTATAAGGAAGCCGATAATATTAATAAGAGCAAAATATTTATGGAAAAAGGAGCCATCGATTGGCGAGGTATATAAAGTGTCAATCTCGCAGCAAATGTGCGAAATCTTATTCCGCCAGCGACGCGCTCTTTGGGTAATCCAGCTCGTCAATACAAACCGATCGATCTCGAAATGCAATATCAATCGGAGCTCTGGAGCCGGCGAATAAATCCCCTTCGGTTGCGCTTGATAAAATTGTCGGGCTCGCGAGCGCGAGCGAGCCGGAAAAGCGCGTCGTCGTCGTCGGCAGGGGGATATAGCCGATCGAAAGTAGGTGACATTGAGGCGGGAGCGAGACTGCTGACGTAGATGGAATCGCGCACTCGTGTCTTATTATACCTTGGCGGTGGCGGGGTCCGGGCACACGACATGCTGATAATTGATGTTGGTGTAGTCGACGCCCGAGCAGATGGTCAGGCTCTTCTCTTCGAGCTGCTCTCCGTGCTTGCTGAATAGTTTGTCGTAGAGCTTCGGATCCTGTAACGAGAGAGGGGGGGGATGAGAGAGATCGCCGGCTACTGGTTATCGATGATTCCATTAGCCCCCGGGAGCGTGGGAGCAGTGCCGAAATCTACGAGCTTGCTCCTCTAAGGGCAAACTTATGCAAGACTCCCTCGGTCGTCTTTGATCGTGTTTTTCAAACTTATCCTTCCAGGAGTTACTTCGAATTATTGGGTTAATCTTGTTTGTCGGACTGTGCGCTATTGAAATTTTTTGAAAAACTCCGAGGACAAGCTGCGAAGGGCGCGAGGTTGACTCTCGTTGAAAGGAACTTTTCAGGTCAGTTGTTCTGCTGAGAGAGAAAGAATCTCTGACTCGATTGCGCGGAACCGTTTGAAATTATTACGAGATTAAACCCGCTTTTGTTTGATTACGCCGCTCTGTTTATCTTCAAAGGATTTCGGTTTCATTTGAAACATTTCATTTTAAACGCTAATTTATGCTGAGAGTGATTTTATTTCTTTTTCAGTCTTATACCGTTGCGCAATGACTTTTCGAGGTGAATTTTTAAATTAAACTCGGCAGTGTAGAGTAATAATTCACAACAATAAATGTGGATTATTGTGTTAAACCGCGAATGTTTAATCATAATAAATTACACAGTTTTAATCATAATAAACTTTTAAGTAATAAAATAATAATTAAGAAAAATAGGTTTTTCTCTTAGCCAAGTTTTTTCCACTACGTTTTAAAGTTTATTAATCATTTCAACACTAGTTTCAAGTAAAAACGAAACTTTGTAAAATCTCTTTACTTGGTGGAGGATTAGAAGATTTAGTCGCCTTTAATCACGTTTCTTATGGATTTAAAATTAAGTTTTTTGTAAGATTTTTCATCTACTAAAGTAAGAAACTCGCATCACAATCGAATAGTTGCAAAAAGTAAGCCATACATCAATTAAAATCAGAAATGCGCAAGTTTGATTAAACTAATGAATCGTTTTAAAACAATGTTTCACCGAGAGTTAGAATTTTATTGGATTCACTCTGACAAAATATGTTTGCAGCTGTAGCGTCCCTGTCGTCGTCGTCGTCGTCGCTACATCACGAAACGAAATTAGGTCAGTACTTTAAAGTGCACGTCCAATCTACTTTTTTTCCAGCGGGCGCGTACATGTCGTCAGTCCATCGAATTAACAAGCCAAGGTGTGCTATCGCGTGGTATCGTATCGCCTCGAGCTCCCGCGGCACTGCTCCCTATTCTTGCTGCCCCTCTCAATTTTAATAAAAGCGCCTTTAAGTAAATTATTTACCTTGGGCACACCACCTGCACGTATGTCACTCACTTGACACAATTCAATGACGTCGCCGTCCTGTGGAAGAAAAAGAAAGCGATATTTTAACTTTGTCAATGGCTTCCCTCTTGTGTTGGGCTTGTTGGCAGTGTGTCCTATGTGTATGTGCCTATACCATCGTTGTGCCATAAATTTAATGAACGACATAGATTTATTGATATTCCGGAGAGGAAAGTGTTTTATAACCTTTTCGATAATAGAAATAAAGTAGTGCGTATTGGAGAGCACGAGATATATCTAATTTTAAATTGACGGAGTTATTTGCTTGTTAATGGAACTATCAAATATTCACAGCATTCCATTCGACCAAGTAAATCTAATTGAATCCAACTAATGAGCCATTATAGTTTATTAAAGTCACTCTTCTAATATTAAAAGCCCGCGCTAATTACTCACAATCCGCATCTCCTCTCATCGCCTAAAACGACCAGCGCTATATGCTTTCAAAGCAAAGTGCCTTAAGCACATATGTGCAGAGACATTGGAAACGCGAGACTTTCAAATAATAATGAGTCGTGAAGGAAGCGGCTGTAGCAAGACGTTAGCATCATGGAAAAAGGCCGAATAGCGTCGAAGCAGCGGCTCTTCTCTCTGCCCGGCCCCTCATCCTCCTTTCACGGCAGCATTAGCTCGTAGCCGCAAGTAATTGCTTCTCGAGCGAGAGGAAAGGCCGTGGGTCGATTCCTCTAACAGGTGCGGCTCGCGCAATTGGTCCCTCACGGTAGTTTCGTGTGCCTAGGGCGCCGGGAAGACGAAAGAGGAGAGCGGGTCACTGGGTCAGATGCTCGACGCTGCCGGCAAAGAGACGCTCCAGCCGATGCGGACAACAAGAAATGGACGCTATTTGCGTTTAATTAGCCGATGAGCCCTTAAGGATTTAGCTGCTTTTTCCGGTTTTATTGCCCGGCAGCTGCCGGCGGCCGCGCGCTCTCTCGATAATTGAAAGCTTATTTGAATTAAGCCCAGGCGTTTCTTAAAGCGGCTGATTGTATCGCGACCTACATCCGCCGAATCGTTTTTTTCTTCTTCCATCTCTCTCTCTTTCTTTCTCTCTGTCGCTTTTTCTCTCGGCTGTTGTATAATTTAACATTGTGGATCGGATACCTTTGCATCGAGCCGCTCTGTTTTTCTTTTCGCGTTGCAACCCGAGAACTAGTTGCTTTTCATCAATTCGAGGATTAGCTTTTTTCCCCCGCGTATTACTCGATTTCGTGAAAATAACGCATTACTCGGAAAAGCTTTTTGTGATCATATTAAATATTTGGCTCTCGTATAAATTTGAGCTTTGATCCACTTTTCCAACCTCGAGCCTTATTAAATTATCTAATTCAAAGGTATTAGCCAATTAGCGTAACACGCGATAAGGAGTCTGGATATCCCGAGTTTAACATTGCCGCGCACTCGTACAAGTTATCGCGTGTTCCAGCTCCATTGTGCGGATAATGGAAATTTCGTAACAAAACACATTACGCAAACGATAAAACGTATATAAGTTATAACAGCGACGATCATGCCATTTTTAATTTTCCCAAGTTCCCTTAGAGTCTACGAATTGTTCCTCTCGAAATCGGCCCTCGGCTCATCCACGAAGACGTATACGATTAACTCGTCGGTCAAATAAATCAAAGCCCAAGCCTCGAAATGATGCGAGGTTAACGTAATACTTCACCGCATACATCAATCATATCCAAGGTATCCTCCTGACAGTGACTCGTGATTTTTTTAGGGAAAGGGGGCAGCGAGGGAGAGCGCGGAAAGAAAAAACGAGCTCAAGCGAAAAACTCGGTCGCTCTAGTCAATAGCACTTCTCGCACTGTGTACACACTGCGAGACTTCCATTCGCTCTCACTTTTAGCGTCGTCAATTATTCATCAAAACAATGGCCGAAATGCAGCTACCCTCCTGTGCAACTATAGGTTCTCTCTCTCCGTCTCTCCTATACCTTTGAAGGGGGAGCCGATCGATCGCCCACATTCGCGCATCATCCATGCCCCCTCCCTCTTTCCACTCTGTCGATCTGAGCCGCGGGATTCTCTCTCTCTTCCCCCCCCTGTCGCTCCCCTCCTCCGCCCCTATCTTCTCCTACTCTGTTTTCTTTTCTGGGACGACGAAAACAGAGGGGAAGCGGTGCAGCGACGTGGAAAAAGCGCAGCGCATATTTTCTCGATGAGAGGGTCGGCTGGAAGTACCTACTAGATTTGAAGGCAAAAAAATTCGAAATTGAGATCGAGGACTTTCTCGGGGCAAAAGCTCTTAGTAGAGCGAAAGAGAGTAAGATTTAATCTAATAGGGACAGGGAGGAATAAAAGCGGCTCCGAATGACCTTTAGTAAAACTCACTTGCGTCGTTGTCTGTAAATATAATTTCGATCTTTCTTCTCTACGTCATAAATATAAATCTAGGATTCGATAAGGCCATACAGTATAGTATTAGACATGCTTCTCGATTCTAATGCGTTTTTATCCCCTGGCAAAGCCCTTGATAAGGGAATCATAAGTCATTGTGTGTGTTGTTATGTGTGTTTGGAATAATGAAGAAATAAATAAAATCGAATAGTGATTACCTTGCCCTCACTCTGCCAGTAGATGAAGAAGCCATACTCGTCGACTTTAAATACGCAGTTCATCTCGATCTCAGTATTGTCCTTCTCCTCGGTCCATCGATCAAAGATGCTGCCGGCCATGAGGGCCGCAGGCACCTCGATCTGCCAGTTGAACTCGAAGCGCTTCGTCATTTTTTGCGAGTCCGGCGATCTTCAGAGGCCCCTCCAAAGACGTATCCGAGTCTTCTCTGACGTACGCACGACGACGCCCCTGCTGCGAACAGAAACGCGATTGCCTCGTTAAACGAGCTCGTCTAATAAATTGTTTTCGTCGAATCCGCTGGGAAAGCAGGAGGAGGAGCAGCAAAAGGAGCCTGCAGGACCGTCGGCCAACTCAGAAGAATATTGACGAAACACATGATGGTCAGGTTTACGAGCAAATGAGTCTAATCCCCTGTAAGCATGAGTTGCTACCCCTCAATGTCGTACTAAATATGCTAACATTTTTATAGATCACCTTCCTCCCCGAACAGCCCCCTAAGCTTGAGCTCATCTCTCATTTGTACGCCAAGTCTATGAGTCGGAGCTTGTGGGGGGGGGGAAGAGGAGGGAGCTGAATTATGATTGTCTATTTTATCTCATTCCGGCAGACTGTGCTGACGCTTGAAAAACTGGAATTTCAATGAAGAAAATTGAAAAGCTCCATGAGAGTTATTTATCCTTCCAAAGACCTATAAAGTTCGAATATTTTTCTAAACAAAAGCACTCGCGAGGGAGTGTTTTACCCCTATCGATCTAATGACATTCCTCGAACTCACGGCGTTATTGGATAACGAGAAAAAAAGAGCAAGAGCGCGTATACGCTTGATCTCGTATAATAATATTTTTCTTTTCAGGTAAATGAAGAGCGAGTGCCATTTCTTTACAATTGAAATTAGATTTTTTTCAGCCTCCAGCATCGGGGAGTATAAGAATGAGGGGGGGGGGAGTGAAGAAAAAAACTCGATTAACCCCATTTCTCCATTGAAAAGCACTCGGAGCCGCGGAATAATCCGCTTTTGTGGACAATCGTTCAACAACCGGAGGGCGGGAGAATGGAGGGGAAGGGTGAGGAGCAGCAAATAAACAGATCGCGTCGTTGGCGAAAACGGCAATCGGATTAGTTTGGGCTCGATCGGCGTTTGTAGGCGTCTGCGCGCAACTCAAGACTACCGACATGCTTCATTAGAGGTTGTGAGCGTGGCCGTGATCCGCTTATCGGGCACGCGACTCGAAAGCGCCGCGCTTCTTTCACCAAGGCTCAAGGATGCTGCGAGCGGAGAGAGAGAGAGAGAGAGAGAGAGAGAGAGAGAGAGAGAGAGACCGAGAACGGCGCTACGGCCTTGCGCTTGAGGATTCTCTTAATTGCGACGCGACAGGCGCTTTGGGATTTATTGTCTATTGTCGGATTCTACATGTTTTTAAGGCTTTTTCGTTTTAAAAGAGCTATTGTTTTGTGAATAAGTGACGAGGTGACAAGTCAGTTGGTACGGATAAGGATATCTTTAAAAATGAGACGAGGAAAAGTCGTTTTAATTCGATTTGTAAATAAGCTCGAACGTAGTGTGGGTTGCAAATCTAATTAGGTAAGCCCATAAAAAATATTAGACGGTCTAATTCCAGTGAGTTCTTGTTAACCTTACGGGATTAAAGTGTTTTCGGAATACATTCAATAAAAGGTATGGAAAAAGAAGTCGCCGTGTTAATTCATTTTTGTAAGATGCTATTTAAGAAAAATATTTAGGTGAAAATTTATCTTTATGATGTAAATTAACTTTTTCTGGAAAACTGTTTTCATTTTTGATAAATTTAGCATTTTTATAGTCGTAATTATCCGCGTAGATTTATTATATGATAATTTTGTGTCTATGCTGCATTAGCAGTAAAGAAAGGTTTTTATTAAAATGCTTTCATCAACCCAGTCTCCAGACCCAAATCTAAAATTTATATTCCTTCATATTTGTAGGTCTCGTCTTTATGGAAATTATTAAGAACAGGTTTTTAAATTGTCTTGGTGTAAAAAAAGTTTGTAACTTTTATAGTTGAGTGTAGGCAGTTTTTTCTTTAATTTATCTCTTCTCAACTCCAACGATACTTTTTTACAACCTTTGTCAATTATTAGTCTACAAGGAAATGAGGAAAAGAATAGAACAAGAAAAATGCTATGAAATTTTTAATCTCAAGCTCGTTTTTATGCCTTAATATAAACAGCGTTATAATGGTTATTGATAAAAGCTACTCCCATTAAACATCTCGTCTGGCTTAATAGCACTCAAATTTTTTGCGTACGAAAATTGCAGATTCGCAAAAAAGAAAAGAACAAAAAAAAAAGATCCATCGCTTGAGCAGCGTCGCTTACATATTCAGAAAAAAACCTAAATATTTCAATATTTCAAGAGCGACTCAGCAGAAAAAAAGCTGCCCTTTAACCGCAGCCTCTAAATATCCGACTAAGCCATTGAACACAAAAGCTCGTCCGTTCGCCACGTGAAATATGAGCAATAATCTATACATCTACGCGTACATCGCCGAGAAGAGCAAAAGAAATCTCGAGCTCGGGGCAAGGGAAAAAGATATACTAGCGGAGAATCTATCGTCGTAAAACAATTTCCTCCCCTCGTAGAGAGGCCGCTATCTTTGCTGCCCTCGTTCCCCATCGACTGGCCAGGCTCTCTTTCGTGCGCCCCTCGGCTGACCTACAAAGGCTAAATAGGCTAAAACGAGCATCGGCAAAAAAAAGTGAGAGAGAGAGAGAGAGAGAAAAGAGAGAAGAAAAGACGCCGCCGGTGGAGTGCTAAATTGGCGCAGGCGCGTACATACATGCACCGCTTGGAATAGCAAGGGTAGAAAAGCTCCGATAGCTGTTTGCACATATAAACACACACACACACACACACACACACACACACACACATAGTACGCACACGATACTTGCTCGGTATTCCTTAACAGGCTTACGGCGCAAGTCTCGAGCGCCTAATCGGCCATTAACCCCTTGGCGTGCGCATGCACGTATATACAGCGTCTCGACGAGAGCCAGCAGCACACTCCCCGCGGTGAACTGCAAAGGCGTCAAACACGGAAGACGAATTATATAGCGAATCCCAACAGAAGCGCCCCGAGCTAAAATTGAATGAGATCACGGCTTTTTACCGGAGGATCGATAGCTATGGATTCGATGCCGCCTCTCTGCCAGGCTAACATGGAGTTTTGCGCAAAGTTCCCCTCTATCGGCTTCACCAGATTAAAAGTGATAGGGAAAGTGTAATGGGCTAAACGATACCGAGTTATTAGACTTGATATCGTGTCTTTTGATGATTCGTTTTTTTCTCGATAATGAACCAGAGATATGCCTTTAACTGTACGCTATTTTACTGTTTCTATCAACGCGAGCCAACATTTTCTTATCGTTCGAGGTAAGCTATTATCGTTGCGTATTTTTCTTTCTGGTTTTTAAAAATTGGCCTTAATATCAAAGACTGTGTTGTCTGAAAAGGTAATTTTGACCATTTCATTTTTTTATCAAAGGTACGGTGTCTTTGATTTTGTTTGCAAAAAGATAAAGTAATGTAAAAGATAAAATAACTTAATTTTTTTTATTACTTTTTCTGCTCACATACTTCCATAGTAAAGTTTTAAAAAATATGTTCAAAGGCAAAAGCAATTTTGCCATTAAAATTATTAAAAATGTATACTTGGTTATCTTTGTACAGTTATTTTATCACTTTTCATTTCACGCAAATAAATAAGATGTATTTAAATGCAGTAATTATAAATAATAACTACTATTTCAATAAGCGATATTCCTCTATACATGTTATAATTAATAAAAAAGTCGATAAAAATAGACCTTGGAAACGTATTTCTTTTCAATTTAGGCTTGATTGTTTTGGTTATTCAAGCGTAATTAAAGTTTTTGTCGACAATTATCTTCAACCCATAGAAAAAAAAGGTAAAAAATACAGAAAAGCGTAACAAAAGATTCCGAAGCCTTTATTAACTCGGCGAAGAGAAGAAATGCATACAGTTTCTTTCTTTTGCGTTGGGTCACAAAACCAGGGAGACGTTGAATTAGTGAGGATTAAAGGTGAAGCCATAGTTTGCGCATATTTAAAATGTGTGTCATGTTTCTTCTCGTATTTATTTTAACATCAACCTAAAATTTTCTTATTTCTTCGGACAGGTTTTTAATTAAATATTTATAAAAATTTACGTACTTATTAATTCAGTAGTATTTGTCGTAATACTAAGAATTCCGATTTTCAGTGTAATTTTGAAAATTACTGCCGTTTTAATAAGACTTTTTGGAATCGGGTTTCTTTTAATTACCGCTAAGCGATTTACCCTACAGCACTATTCTTATAACTACACAATTCCTGAAATTCCGCGTTAAAAGTGAGCTTTATCACTTCAACGGTATCATTACGAGTAAAAAAAGCTACACGAGGCTGTATATCCACTTCTAACATGTTGGCAGGGATTCGTTTGCAACAGTTTTCATTTCATGCACTACTTGTCGTTCAAAAAGTCGTTGAAAACTAAGCGAGTATTTTTTACCAACTTGAATTAAAACAAAAGTTTTGTTCAACAATACTTCATTTAAATAATTGTACTAGACACGTAATAAGAGATGTCAAAGGAAAACATAAAGAAAACACGTGCACGTTATGCGAAGTGACGTAAGTTGTACGTATCAAAGAATGGCGAATTGTGTCTTTAAAGTACGTCAAAAAAAAAAAAAAAAAATTAGAATTCTCTTTTAAGAAAAAAATTACGCGTACGCTTTCAAAGCTGTAAAAATAGTTCACGTTCTTTTATGAGTGTCTGAAACTTTTTCGATGAATTAGAGATCAAGGACGAGGATATATTGTTCTCTCAGCTCACTGCAACGCAGTAACTGATATCCGTTGCAATCATATTATTTGGAAATTAAAATACTTAAAAAAACTTGTTTACGAAACTCGCCAAGAAAGAAATATCCTACAAACGAGCTTTCATCTACATTTTCATTTTTAACAACCTTTTCATATAAACCAACGACGCAGTTTCATTTATGTGCTATTAAAATAGTGTGCAGCCCGAGCTTGTGTATCTATATACTTTAACCAGCAGTTTTTTCCTTTTGTTTTCAATAACTACGCCAAACTTAACTTGTAATAATGACCGGTGAACAAAAGGGAGCTTAATCTGCATAATAATTCAAATTTAAGCTCGCGCTCGCAACTTTTTAATTTCCTTCCAAAATACATTTTTCGTCGTATAACGGACTGCGCATTGCTGAATAATTATCCGTAGCCAAGCTCGCCTTGAAAAAAATAAAGATAAGACCTTAAAAAAAGTTCGGCCTCACATAGCCACACAGTTGCATCGAGCTTACGCGGGAGAGCACGTGCACCGTGATCCACGTTCCAGGCGCATGCATTTTTCAACGAGCCACCCAGGGCCCTCTCCCTCGCCGTTTTAATTCTGCAAGCCTCGGGAGCATCCAACTTTGCTAAAAGCTAGATGTAGCTGGTTTAAAATTTTCATCAGCTGAGAGAGCAGAGCTCCAAAATGAAAAAAAAACACAACGAGCGAGAGGTGCGAAAAGAAGAACAAGCTCCTCGGTTATTCTTTCCAAGAACTCGTTCCTTTCTCTTTCTCGGTTATCAGGATCGAGCTTTTTAAACGCGAGAGCTTTTCGCAACGAACGCAGGAGTCAAGGTCTTTCGAAGAGGCGCTCTCGTGAATGTGTATGCGCAGCGGCAGAATAAAGGGGGGAAGGGGGAAAGTTCAGTAGCGCGTGTTTTTTTGTTTGGCTTTGGCGCGCGGGCGCGAAACGCGAGCTTTTGATTGTCTGGCCGAATACGTAATTTCCTGTGGCGGCCACACGTGCGTCTGCACACTCTCTCTCGCTTACCCCCCCCCCCCACGCCTCTTGTGCTCTCGGCATGTTACGCTTGAAAGCGAGTGTTTGCGTTTCTTTGAGGAATTCGTGGTTAAATATCCGAGTACGCGGATGAAAAATTCAAAAGCGTTCATTTCGATGAATTATTGCGATGCTATTGAGGCGCGAAGATTTATTGCGCGAGTAAATGTTTGGCTAGGGAGTTAAGAATGGAAGGTCGGAAAGTTTTGGAAGGAAATGGGTGGAAGGCTGGAAAGGTAAATTAACGGGTCATTAAGTTGGTTATTTTGCCCACGAGGAAGAATATTTCTTTTTCCCCTTTTTTGTGTCTGATATAACTCGTATTTTTAGATATCAATTTGGAATTCACGATGGCACGCGCGCATTTTGAGGAAAAGAAAACAGGTTGTTGAGCTTCAACAACTTTCTTGGTAACGTTTTGATGACTTACGATGCACGTGGTGGATTGAACTAAGTCCAGTTGTTGCGTCTGCAAAATTAAACGATCATTTTTATTTATAGATAATTAAAGGCTAATCATAATTAACCGTTAAGGAAAAATAAATTTCGGTGAATCGACGATTTATTTTAAAATTGAATTCTTATATCTAGCTTTACGTAGCTGATAAATTGAGAGAAATTATTGAGATATCAAGAGTAGAGTTTGTTCTATAAAAATTTAACATGTTCCGAAAATAAATGTAGCTTAAAGCTTCGACGGATGAAACTTTTTTCCGAACACTCTTTCTTTCGTTTATGAAAAGAATCCGATATAAATATTTTCAAAAATGGAACGAATATTGCATAAACACAAGCTGATAATAAAATGTAGGTCTCGTACAAATAGCTTAATTTGCGAAAAGCTCTGATTGAATAAACATTAGAACTGTTTACGAAATTCAAAAATCGATTTACTAGACAAATAAATACATAGGAGAGAGGCCCGTATCGCTCTTTCTGACTTTAAAATTAACCGATACGCCCACATAACCCGCATTTCACGTGAACACAGTTGTTCAAAATAGTGTCGCAACAAGTCTGTAGCGGGCCGTCAAACTTAAATAGCTAAATCAACAAAAAGCACGTGACATCGAAATTTCATTCAGATTTCTTTCTTACATCATCTGCGTTGAGTACGGGCAAGGCAAACTCATTATACGCCAGCCATTCAATTTATCCCCTTAACTTTTATAACTTGGAATATCGGAGTGCTGATTTTAAGCCTAATCAGCAATTAAAAGTGAATTTCCATTTCCTCCGGCGAGTGAAAAAAGCTCACTTGATACTTGAAATAACGATGATTTTCGCGTGTGAAAATTCAGAATTGCAAATTGACAAATGAAGGAATTTGCCGGTGACGATGACATTCGAATAATGAAATTGCGAATAATTTAGCCGAGCAGTCCTACGTCTGCTAGTATATAACTCGCAAAAATTGTCTGAATAACCTCGTTTTCCAGCCGAGGCAAATCGAGTTAACTTCGGCCAATTTGCACGCTACTAAAAAGCTCGCGCCACTCCTACAACGACACGTGCCCGTGGAGAATCGCGTGTCGCGTCTATTTCTCAACGGTATACAGAGCTTGCACGCGCTCTCGCGTTTGATGGCACGTTAAAAGGAGAACGAGCAACATCCGAAAAACAATCGGACGCGATGGCTACGCTTCTACGATCGAATGCTTATTTGCTTTCTGCTTTCCTTCAGGCTTTCTTTCGCGTTTGATGCTTTGACTATGCGCAAGCTTTGGATTGTGCTTTTGACGGGTTGCCGAGACGAGGCAATGCTTTGACTTGCTCTTTTCAATTTTTGTCGAGTTAAATAAACATCGTTTTCAAATAAATTTAAACTTGTACGTGTCTCGCCAAGAAACTAATATTCTTAACAAAAACACGCTCAAATTGGAGCTTTTTATCTTTTCTTTTCACCTTCCGTGGAATTGTAGAGCAGAAAATTTCCTTCAAAGCCACATTATCGCATCTCAAATTTGTCGAAAATATGATCTACTTCTTTCAAACTCTACTAGCCTGAAGGCAAGATTGATTACTTGTTAATTGCTATAATAAATCGAAAGAAAATTCCACTAGTCATCTGATCCGAAAATATATCAAGAAACTCAGTTCGGATTTACACGAGATGAGAAGGAGAATTGATGTTTTTTTCACCCACACGAGAATATTTTATTCCGGCCTGACAGATGGGTCTATTCGTTATAAAGTAAGCGCCGGAGCGATATCGTCTTATTGTTCGCACACGCGCGCGAGCTTTTAATGGCCTCTCGCGCTACGCTCGATGTCTCTGGACTCAGTCCAGCGTAGCTTGCGGCTTACGATTTTCTCTGCTCGTTTTTTTTCTCTTTACGTAATGATGGTGTTCGCCCCCTTGTCTTCGTTTATTTTGTTTCTTGCCTCAGACTCGTCTTTCCTTATTCTTTTCGTTAAGCTTGTCTCTTTTTATTCCAGTTTTTTCGATTTTTTTTCTTTCAAGCTTCATTAGCAATTTTGTTTATACTTTATTTATATGTCATTGGTTGACTTTATTTTTTGTTTATATTTAATCGCGAAATAAGTTCAAACTCAACATTTTTTAACTATTTTCAATGTTTATAAAATGCTACCGAAAAGTTTAATAGCAAGCAAAAACATGTTTATATTGATATAGAAGAAAAATAGGTTTTATAACCAAGTAAAAGAATAAAGAACAAATTTAATAATCTCAATAAACCACGAATCTTTTTTAGAGTAAAGTCAATACTATTCAGAGTTTCGAGTAGCACTTTAAATTTCACTTCAAATGTAAAAAGAAACCTTATACAGAAGAATAGTCTTATTAAATCTGAGAGAAGTAATACTTTAAAAACTCGATAAGAAAAATATTGAAATGCAAGATTGACTCGATCTCGAATATTGGAGTTTAAAGCTGACGCCTTTAGACCCAAAATGAAAATTTTAAACAAGGGGAGAAACCTATAAAACAAGTATATTTAAAAGCTTAAAATTTCATTAATAATAAAGTAAAAATTCCATAAAAAGTCGCTACAAATAGCTATGAAAAGTTCAATAAAAGCTCACCTCTAAAAACTTTTATCTCGAAAGGTTTTCTAATGAGACAGCAGAGGAAAAATTTGAATTTCAAACTTGCCCGCGTAAGAAATATTAATTACTTCTTTTGTGTCACACCGACCAAGTTATTTCAAACAATCTACCCATCATCCTGCGCTAAAAATACAGGGCAAAAAATGTCAGCAATTCCGTCTTTAAAATTAAAACCCTCAAGTATAGAAGCGCGAAATTCTTCCATCATCCGCAAATAACAGCATTTACGAGCGTCAAGACGCGTCGAGGCGCGGAAAAGCAGAAAAGCTCATCGGGGCTTAGACGAAAGCTCGGGCTCACCGAAAATTTCCAAAATAATGCACCTAGCGCAGTCAAGTTCTCTCGTCCACTCTTTATTTATCTTGCTGAGAGAGAGAGAGAGAGAGAGAGAGAGAGAGCTTGGCCTCATCGTTTTGGAGGGGGGGGGGTGATTAATGCGGCGCACTGCGACTCCTCGTTTGAAATTTACACCGCTGGTGTAAACAAGAATGCGCGCCGGCTGAAAGATACAGGCGGATCAATGTGTTTGATAGACCCCTCTGTTTTGTTCTGGGAAATTTTAATTAAAATTTCATCAAAAGTTTAGCTAGTACGACCACTGGCGCAGTTTAAAAAATCATATTTTTTATCGTATCGAATATTTTACGAGACCTGCTTGATTTTTCTTTTCGTGCGGGTTGTTTGATAAATTGTTTAGTTGGTTTTGATGAAAAAATGTAAATGTTTATGGATCAGTGAAGTTTCACCAACAAAAAGCTGGAATACAGTTCGGATCATGACCAAACATCAAGCAGATCAGTTTCTAAAATATTTTTATGAAAGTTACATAAAGAATGATCAGAATTTTTATCGTAAGCTAACAAAAAAGTTTTCCTTTCGAAAAATTAAAGAAAAACTAATTTTTTATTCTTTTGTCTCGAAAAGTTGTCGGTGGAAGGGATAAAAGCGATCCGTCTACGTTCATCGATCACTTTCATAAAAAGTCCATTTTCAAAGCAGTTGTAAGTTGTTTTGTTTAGCATGACCAGCATAGGAGGATACTCTTTCTCTATAAGTTTTTTTTCCTTCAAAATCTGAAATCCCGTTTGAAAATTTTGTAAGCTCCGCGTTTATCTTTGTCATTCGACGCACCAAATTTTCACACACGATTTATAAAATCCACATTTGCATAGCCGAATGATTTATTTATGTCCCTATGCACGATCTGTATCTACACGACCCACCAAACGTTATTTTTCCTCAAAAAAAAAAAAAAGACTATCCCCCTTCTTTCATTTCCTAACAACAAATATACGTTAAATCTTTGTAGCAACGAACTCCGCGACGCATTATTTGTATTTTTTTCTGCTCTCGTAAATTTCCTGTAAAGATAGCCTTATATTTTTCTTAAACGTCGGCGTAAAAAACCCAACTACACATCAGCGCAGAGGCTGGGGGTTGGGGAGGGAGCTCGACTGGCATTTACGCGGAATCTGTACTTCGTCAAAAAGACGTAAAAAGTGCGCAGACTAGCGCTTGGCCTTTCTCAGTGGTGACCTTTTTTTACGATCGACGAGGTCTTGCCGCAGAGTCTTTCGTTTCATTTGCCCAGTTCGTTTCACCTTTTTCGAGGGAACCAGTTTGCTCTTGAGAAACGCATTTAGCGGCTAGCTTTATTTTTTCGGGCTTGATAGCTGACTCTGCGTTTCGCAGACGATGCTATTAGCTCTTTTTTCTTTCTTGTAATTTCTTTTTAATTTCCGTCTGGCTTCTGATAAAAACCTTAAGTAAATGCGCTTAAATACAGAGCTCAGATTAGAAAAACTTATTGTTTGTTTCGGTAAAAATTAATTTTATACCTTTAGGAACGATCAAGGAATTTTTCCTAAAAAATTTCTATTTTCGTTCAACTCTTGCGGTGAAAAAACTTTGCGGTCACTGACTGTACTAAAATATATTTATCGGTGCATCAAATTTGAATTTCTAATTTATTTAAAGCAGCAGCTATTCCTAAGCAAATTAAATATGTGAAAGATGTTTCGAAAAAAATTCGTTACAAAAGGAAAAATTTCAACTAAGAAATTTCATCATGAAAGTGTACACAAGAAAATCAATTTTCCAAATAAAAAATTCGGCGAAACAAATTCTATTGGACAAAATGCCCAACTACAGAAGCCATTAGCTTAAAATAAAAGTAGCGTAACTAAACACCTGCTGCAAACATTGTTACCACAGTCAACAAAACCCAAATAGATCACACGAAAAAGCACTCGACGAACTTCTCGAGAACGTGCGCGAAAGCGTCCCCCAGAGCACATAGCTCCAGGAGAAGGTAACAAAGGCCGTCTAAAATCACAACAGCTCTTTATCTCTTCAAAACCTCTCTTTCCCTTTGCCTCTTTTTTTCGCAACAGCTTCGCAAAAAGTTCGCTCGACACTTCTGGACTTGGTGTATTTCCTTGCTCACGAGCTGCTGGCCATTTTATTTTGTCCCCAGCTCGAGCGAGAGTGAGAGGATGAGAAGAACGCCGCCCAAATATATAAGCGCGCCAATGGTGGGGTTGTCGTGTATGCTCGCTGAAGCTTGATAGATAGGCCACGGGCCGACCGTGGGCATATAGACATTCGGACCGGGTCGGCCGGATGTGGAAGAGGAGTGAGGTGGGAGAGACGGGCGGGAAAAGCCGAGGCATACGGGTGGGGGGAAGAGGTGAGGGCAGTACGGCGCCGCTGGATAAATAAAACAAAATTGCCGATGTGGAATCTCGCGCGTTTATTGTACAAAGAAGGCGAAGCTGCGCGCGAAGGGATAAGTAATGCCCCCGACGGCTCGCTCACTCTTTCACTCCGATAGTAATGAGGCAAGTACTTTTACGACGGCGCAAACGCGACTCGCCTTTGATTTTTCGAGAAAAATCGGAAGTAGGACGAGCAATGAAGCAAAGCGTATCGAGCAGCGATAATGCAAATATACGCTAATGGGAAAAATTAACATAAATGGGCTAAAACATTTTATGGGCGTTATAGCAGATATGTATTTGAACGCGCAAGCACGAATATATTTTGTTTTTCGGGGGAAAATATTTTGGAGACACGAAAATTAATCTGCGTAATTGTTTTGACATGCTTTCCGTTTTAATTACATTAGGGTTTGTAGCTGTTGCTTTAAGAGCTTCAGCTTTTGGATTACACGTGTGTACGTTTATGAATGAAAGAAGAGGAGAGGAGAGAGAAAAAAGGAAGTGTTAAAATATTTCAGGCTCAGTGGTCACTTAGCTAATTAAAATTTACTTGAATCGTTGATGTATACGTATGAAGAATAATATACATCGCGCGTGGTTGAAAATAAGTAAGTTGGCTCTTTCTCGCCTTTTCTTTTTTGTTAGGGAGATACAAAAGTAATGAGATTATTAAAAAGTGTTCTTGCTGTCTCTTGAAACAGGCTTCTTAAAATAGAGAGCACGCGAGTCTTGACTCGGATAATTTTTGAGTTTGAGTAATCTGCTACTAGTGAAAATGTTGAAATACCCTTAGTGCCTGAAAATGTAATTTCTCATTTCTGCGTGTTAGGAATTTCGAATCTCTTATACTTGCTTACGGCGTCTTTTTATAAGATTATCGCGCTTTTAAATATCGTAACGATTCTTCAAGTATTTTAGGGCTACGAGAACTGGAATGAGCTAATTAATTTTTCTTTCATAAAATACAAGTCTTTCAGAGCCAGTTTAGTTTTGCAGAAAAGAATGTCATATACATAAAACATTGTTTCTAAAATAGACTTGGCACTTGGCGGAAAGCGTTAATTTGAATTGAGTTTACACGATCTTCCCTAGTAAACATATAAAACTTTAATAATTCCATTCCAACATAATTACACATTTTACTTTAATTAAAAATACAAATGCTTTTTTACGAAAAAACAGAAAAAAAGTAAATTCATGAATTGGTGAGCTCACGCAGTTTTTATAATTAAAACGGTGAATCAAACGAAAAATAAACAATCTCTCTTGCTTCTCTCTCCACTTCATAAAATAATCAAGCAACGCGCGTTTCTAAAGTGCGGATACGATTTCTCGGTCATAAAAGCATTCCTCCAGTCGCGGCGCGAAAAATAAACAAAACAAAAAAGCTTGAATAACGTCCCGTTATCCCGGCATTGACGGCATTTACCTCCTGTAACTCGCTCGAGTTAGCTGACCGATTATTATCATGGCGCGCGGTCAATTAATAAATCGCCTCGTTCGAAAGAGAACTGTGCCTTGCTACTTTGCACTGGTTTTGTACGGATTCGACTCGTCGCGCGTCTTTTTCCGCTTTCCGTGGAACGGCTGGCTCTTAGTGAAAGCTGTATTTATTTTATATCTACTTTTAAGGAATTGGAAAAATACTGCGCCAGTCGGTCAGTAGAATTTTACATTTTTCAGTCAACTGTGCTGCATTTTTTAATTTCAATTAATCACCAATGGAAATAATAGTGAGTTGATAAAATTGCCCGAAAAAAAAGATACGCGAACAAACTCAAAGAGAGCAAGTATAAAAGGTGTTGAGAAGCTAAGCAGTTGGCTTGAATTAGCGCAGCTGTTAACAAGTTTTGATTATGTTTCAGAAATGAATTAATTGAAGGCTATTTTCCATGCGACCGTTCGAATGAACTTGAACAGCTTCCTAGCTGAATTACTCAATACACTAGCGTCACTTCAATTATCATAACGATTGAATTTGTTCCCTAGAAAATGTCTAAAAGCCGAACTAGAAATTTATGGTCAAACATTTTTTCATGAATTTTACTCTTTGAACTTCATTTTTATTTGACGCGTAAATATTTAACTTCTCAGAACTTTTAGTGAACACGGCGATACTGAATCGATTAAATGTATGCATAAATTTAACAATACCGGCTATTTAAAAGGAAGTTCTAGAATTTCAATTTCCTTGTTTATGTTTCTCTTCTGTATTTGATTATTGTAATATTTGTTCGGAGGAATGTTACCTCGGTTGTATGGAAAATTTTTATTGTAATGAAACAAAAAAGTTTATTACTAAACGTTCAGTTCTATTTAAAAAAAATTGAATTCACCTCGAAATAAACAAAGCAGACAACAGACCTTTTGCCATTGCGTAATCCGTTAGCAGAGCCGCAGCAGCAGCAGCAGCAGCTCTTGGCTAAAAAGAAGGCAAAGTAGTCGAATGCCATTGCCGCGAGTTCGCATTTCGCTCGGCCGGCCACATAACACGGGCGCTTGTATCCAGCTATATACATTCTTGCATGGGTGGCATGTGTTGATAGCGGACTAAAAATAATTTTTGACCGACTTTTCAGCGGGGGATGCGCGAGAGGCGCCCAGAGCCGAGAAACATTATTGCCGAGGCGCTCTTTCGGCTCGGCCCCAGAGAGCCGATGGGCGACTCGCTCTCTCCCACGGCTCTGTCCTTGAAACTGCGCCGACGCAATGACATTCTCAGCTGTAACGGAATTAATGACGGCCCAGCCGCGAATTATCCCCCGGAGCAAACTTTTGCGCGGAACAGAAGGAGAGGGACGCGCTGTTACGCTTTCACATCGTGTCTGACACGCGAATTTTTGCCACCCAGATTATTCACCAGTACTTTATCATTTGTCCGATGAATTAATTAATACGACTTGGCCAGTGGGAAGATGCTTGATTAATTTGCGCTGCTGATACTAGAGCTGGATTACGATACGCGTGAAATTACACGCCGCTGCGTAGGGTCGATGAGCGTTATCGAAGCGGCTAACGTTGGTAAACGACAATTTTCCAAACGCCTGATATTAACGATTATCCGAGGATTATAGCGATACGATGCGCCCACGAAATGGTATAAATCTAGTAAGTGCGAAAACTGCTCTCTGATGCGATAATGCATAGGTAAGTCATTCGTAAATCGGCAATCAGAAATTCAAATTTAATCGACGCTTTACCAGCAGAATGCGACAAATTGATTCTTCCTTTTCATTGGAATAACATTTGTAATAGCGAAATTATCGAGGAAAGTTTGTTGCGTGGCAGTTTTTCAATATTACAATTACAGCTTGTAAAAAAGGTAGCATTTAATACAACTGCAAGTGAGATGCGATAATGCTTTTTTACTTTATAAAGGCTTCTAATAGCATTGATTTAGTGACATATTTGAAAATATATGAAATATTAATAAATCTCATCAATTATTTCAAGTTTAGATTTATTTGTGACTCGTATTCATTTCATCTTAAAATGTTTTTAAGGGCTTTGAATGGTTTTAAGAATTAAACACTCGGCATGAATGAATAACTGGTTACGTTATAACTGTCGTACATTCGTATACAAATAAAATTATTTTCCTGATATTGCACACGAGTTTTTAAAAATGTTTTGGTTTAATTTTAAACTAAAACATAATCGTGTAGTTTATTTTTAAAACAATAACAAAACTTGATGCTTAGTATTTAAAAAACGTATAAATTACGAATAACGGCACAATAAACATTACGTTGGTAATTTTAAGCAGAGCCGGGGGTTCAAGTTTAATGTATTGCAATATTCATCAATTTATAATCACAATTACAAAATTTGGCCGCTCGACAATAGTTTAACGATTAAAATCATTAACGTTGAATGATTAATCTTTAATCAATAGTCTATCTGATTACTGCAGATCTGTCGTGCAGATTATCCAAACAAACTTGTAACGTATTAATTCAACACCAACCGTTACATCAATAAATCATTTATGCAGAGCTGTAACGCAAAATTATTAATAGTCATACTCAAATCTGTATTTTACGAAGGTTCTATAAATTATCCGATAACTCCAATCCGTGACTAATACATAATCTACAACATTCGAACTTCTTTTCGAATTATCTATAAGACTGATAAAAACTTCAGCAAACATTAATTTCAGCTAGCAATTCACCGGATACCCGAAAAAAAGGCATTGAAAATGTATTCGGGTAAACAAGCCGAAGAAGCCGATGTTGTCCATAACAAGTTCAAAGCCAAAGCTAAGCTGTCTCTCCCTCTTTCTATCTCATCCGAAAAGAAAAGAAGAAAACTATAAGAGAAGAGAGGAGTGGAAGATCCAGTGTTTGCTCGTCGCGTAACAAATATCGACAAGTGCAGAGAGTCGAAGAGACAGATACGCGTGCTTATCTCTCAAGCTACTCGTGGCTCTCCTGCGCGTCCGTCGCAACGTGACACGCATACCCAGTCGGCCGCGCGTCGACGAGCCTACGCACATCCTCTCGGCCGCCCGGGAGAATCGACAACAACACGGGGCCGCTCGAGAAGCCTCAGTGGCGGCAGCAGCAGCCTGCTATCGATAACTCGTGGGAGGCAGGAGAGAAAGCAGGAGGGGCGAGAGAGAGAGAGAGAGAGAGAGAGAGAGAGATGAGGGGGAGGACAGCCCTTGGTTCAACTTACCGGGCGAAGCGTCCACGCGTGTGTCGGGAGGGCAGCTATCGCATCCTCGTCGTCTGGCTGCTCTGGCCAAAGGTTAAAGCAGCAGCCAAGCCGGCCGCGGCGAGCTCGGCTGCATAGCTACGGCCAGCTGCGCGCACAACAACGCCAGATACTCGAGAACGCGCGTCCAGTCCTCTCTCCCTCTCTTTCTCTGTGTTCGCGCGCGCGACTCCCCGGGCTGGCTCGGCAGCAGCTGCTCTCTCTGCTCGGCGAGCGAGAGAGCGACTCTCGGGCTGCAGCGCTGGACTACTGCCGCTCTCTCGGCCAGCTGTCTCTCTGTCTGGCTCGATACCGCACGCATCTACTTGGGGGACGCGCAGGCGCGCCGGGACAGCCCGCGGATCTACTACCGCTGACTACGCCAACTCTCCCGAGGATAAGCGCCTCCGCGGAGAGAAGCTGGGATTACGAGGGCGGGCAAGATAACGGATCGACGAGCGAGCCTGCCGGGCGTTGGTACGGCCGCTTGCTGACTTACCGATCGACGCTTCTCCGACCGATGCTCGGTTACTCGACTACGGATGGTAAGCTCCGGCGACACGGGAGCTTTTCGCGGAATATTAGCGAAGGTGCGAAAAGCACCCCTGCCAACGGCCATACCACGCTGAACACACTGGTTCTCGTCCGATCACCAAAGTTAAGCAGCATTGGGCGCGGTTAGTACTTGGATGGGTGACCGCTTGGGAACCCCGCGTGCTGTTGGCGTTTATTTTTTATTTTTCATTCTCTTCATGTTTTTCCTTCTATTCAGTTCGCTCGCGAGAAAGTTGACTTTTTTAATCTACTCTTCACGAGGACCTCGCATTGTTGACTTATTTCACATTTAGATCTTAATTGAACGGAGCTTTGTAGAGGGATGTCCAGTTCTATAGCTAAATTATCGCGTCGACATCAAAACTCTGTAGCGTGACACATAAAGCTCACCGAGAGATGCTCTGAGGCGACACAAAAGCTTGACATCAAATAACACGAAATTGAAAAAAATATCCCAAAAAAGTTCTAAAACGAGAGAGGGAGCAAGTCCTATTCAGTTCCATTATCCGCGCAACCCCTTCCATTTCCCATTACACACGCTTCTCACTCACGTATCCGCGTATCCCTAACAAAAATCCAACGTCAAATTATTGTCCCCTTGACAGGCGGGCCGAAAATCCATTAAAAGTGACAAGCCAAAATTTCCCAAAATTCCCTCGTTCGCAGTTAACCCTGTATCAGCAAGAGTCCGGCAATAATGCAACGCGTCCGCATAACAGACGAAATCATCTGGCTTTATATGGCTCCCTAGTCCGTAATTATGCAGGCATAAATACGCAGCCTGGCAGTGCCAAATTATTGTTTTCTGATAAGCGCTCAGCGGCACGTAAACGGATTAGCCGGCGAGTCGTTATTATCTAAAACTGAAAATAGCCGCGCTCGTCCCTCCCGCCAAAAGCGCGCGCACCTATGCGTGTGCGTTCCTACGCAGAGAAATTCAATGGAACGCCCAGTTATTTAGATGTTAATTCGAGTTCGAATCAGCTGGCCGAGCCGAGGCGCAGGCGTCGCTCGCTGTAAGCTCTGCTGCACGTCGGCCGCTTAATTTTTTACCTTTTTAATTTTCTAATGGAAATGCGTTCCGATTGAAAAACGAGCAGCGCCAAGCCAAAGCTCCTTTTGGAGAAATGGCTGTAATTGAAACGCCGGGAAATCGCTTTTTTATTAGCCGCACAGGCCGCTGGTCTGCGTTAAACTACCCCGGGCGCATTTTACATAGCAACAATTATGGCCACGCTTCATCGAGCTTACGCCGATCTCTACATTGCTCGTATCCTACAAAATGTGCTAAAAATTAAATACAAAGAGTCTGATAAAGAAAATCATCGAGAATGGAGTTATTATCCTGGCTCTTTAGCCTTTGGAGGGAGACTCTCGTACGCGCGTATGTCCGCCGAGTCAATTCCGCTTCCTCTCGAGCTTGACAAAAAAATAAACGAGACGAACTCGCTCAAGATCCTATTCCGGTATTCTCAAGCGGCGAGGAGTAGTAGGAGGAGGAGGAGGACGACGTGATACACACAGAGAGGCACACTCGATCGAGCTGAAATTGATTGAGTCGCCGTAGCGAAGGTAAAATAAGAAGCCGTCTGGCGTTAACTCGACTCGAGACTCGGCGCGGAAAGGAGGGTGAGGGAGGAACAGGCTGGAGCGCGCGAGGGAGGGAAAAAAGTATATCGTCGTCGAACGAGGAATACGGGAATGTCTAGCGGCGCTGCACAAAGGCGCGAAGATCTCGGACGCGACGTATCAACGTCCCCCAGCCCTCCCTCCCACCCTCGCTAGATACAGACCGAGCCAAATGCCATTTTCTCGGGGACGACGATCGCGCAAATGCGTGTGGCTGCTAGTGGCTTCTTTTGCTTCTGCTCTCCTCATCGGAAGCGCAGGGAGAACGGACGAGGTCCGGCGAGAAAGAAAAATAATTCAACTCGGAGATACAAAGAGGAACGGCACCAAAGCTCGGGCTCTAAGTAGGAGGGCTTCTCCGGCACTTGCTTCGTTTTTTTTTAAGACATCAACTCTACGTTTTAATAGTATTTCTTTTTATTTCTCAATTTAAATGTCGCGATAAATTTAGAGTGCATCAAATGTATATTATATGCTTTGCAATTACGAGTTTTCATGCATAATCAGCATTACATACTTTACAATATCAATATTACCAGAATTTAATGAAAATTTACAAATGGAACATTTGTAAATGAGCATATAATAACAAATTCTATTTATTTCGAATGAGTAGTCGTTAATAAATCATTGACGAAAATTAAATGTACATTTGTAGCCATGAATAATGTCTAGCGAAACTATTTACTTTGGTAGACTCAATTTTAATCAATCTCTTCCCAAAACAGCGTCTTTATGGAATTTAAAATGAAGCAAACAAAATTAATTCTAGATTATTTCCCCGTTCGACGTAGAAATTTAATTTCCAATGAAATTTCGGATAAACGAGCCGAAGTAAACGGGTTAAACGAGAGGGTGAAAAAAACTAAAGAGCAAACGTAATAAATCAATAGGGCGTACAATAAAACTTGTTTTCCCAAGATACACACAAAATGATATTTTCCAAAACCAAGAGCGTTTCCAGCTGCGTCAACAACTCGTTCATTTTTCATAAATAAATTTTTATTTCATCTTATAATCTCGTACAGCAGCAGCAGCAGCAGCAGCAGCAGCAGCAGAAGCAGCGGTGTATTATTAACAAAAAAACATGAAGCGTAATTTCCAATTGGTATTGAATGAAATTTCGCTGGAAAAATAAATTCCCCGGCAGGTACATAAAAGTTAAACGAAAAGAAAACTCGCTCGAACTGTACGGATATTCTCGATTATCGCATAAACTCGATCAGTCAGTAAATAGGGATTATCAGAAACATTATCCAACGATTTATACCACTTGAAATTCAATAACTCGGGATATTGGGGAAATGCTGGGAATCTCTCTCCTCCTACCACTGGTCCTCTTTCTCTCGTGGACTTTTGTGTGTATCTTCCAGCGCAGGCGAAAACATTTAATTTTCTCGCAGTAACAAAACACTCTTGAGATTGTCGCGATTCCTTCGGCTCCCGGAGGGACCTTACTGAAGTCGTTTCATTCCTTCTTTCGAAGTAAGTTGTTTTCAATTTGCCGCGCTAACTTGTATTGTTCCTCGCGTATCGACACTCCCATGACATTATTCTTTTGTCAATATCCACCCTCCCTCCGCTTTTATTTGTCCACGTCCATCCTTTTACTTTAGCGGAATTAACGAGCCAGAGGATGAGACGCGGAGCAATGAAATGAAAAATTAACCCCATCGATTATTCATCGACCCCTTAAGTAGATTTCTCCGAAGCTAAACACCTCCTTATAGTTAAATGTTTGATCGTAAATGCGATTAAGTACAAGAAAAAGACTCGGTTCGAAATAAATTAGCCTTACCAAGCAGATCTAATTTCTTTGTCCGCAGGGACAAAGGCCGCCCACGTTTGCCAAGGTACGTTTGCCATAATCTCCGGGGCTCGTGCAAATTAATCCCACGGTCTCGCCCGCTGGACCACCGTAGCGAGCTACTCTCAGGCTCCGAGTAAAACCCTGGCAAGGAAGTCGTATAGCCCCTTGGCAGTGGCCGCTATTGTTTCCCCGTAACTCGCGATTCGCGCGACAAATATTTGGCCGGGTAGTATTGGGCCTGGTCCCCAGCGGCGAGTCAATTTTCACGCCGCGGATATGATCGTCACCTGGCTCATAACGAGATTATCGCGCGAGCCTTGTGCTCGCTTTTGCTCCCGCTGTCCCGTCTGCTTACATTGCGTTTAGCCAGCTCTGCTAATGAAATTAGCCTTGACTTGTACGTCAATTTCGCGATTCCCCTCTATCGACCTCTCTGTTCGCGCTCTTGCTAATTGATGAATTCGGAAGCGATGCTGATGGTGGGATTAAGGGCTTTAGATACTTGCTTGCAAGTTCGCCATGTAAGTTAGGAGCGAGATACACTTTGGCCCGGCTATTTAATGGAATAATAAATTGTATGTAAAAATGAATTTTTTAAAAATATTTCGGGAAAACGGATTGCTCAATTCCACATAACTTTAGGATTAAAACTGTTTTTTACTCATATTATGAAAACAAGGAATAAACTATTTATTCGGCTATTTAGAAGTGATGTAATACTACAAATGAAAGTAAATGGTTTAGGCCGTATTAGAGTGAATATTCATTGTTATCTGTCTGATCAACTACAATCTACGTGATATTAGTCTCATAAAATATTTTTCTATAATAAGATTATAATCTTCTGGTAACAGTGGTTAGGAAGTATATAAATATCAAGATAAAACGATTCTCTAATCCAAACTTTACGATAAAGTTATTCGTTTTAACGTATATGCACTTGTCCCCTAAATAATAAAATAACTTTCTAAACGATAAAATAACTAATAATCATGATATCTCAAGAATAACAATTATGTTATGCAGTAAAGTTTTGTGTAACACAAATGAATTCTAGAAAAAAATTCAATTGATCAAGTATAAAAGAATTTAAAAAAAAATAATAATCTTCGAAATATAATATTGCTTACTTTCTGCTGCGAGTTTTTTCTCTCGCATCGATCCTGCAATGATGACGGTATCACCGTCGATAGCAAACGGCAAAAAAACTTGGAGATTACTAACGGAATTTTTTAAGCAGAAGCACTTATCGTGGATTTTCGCAGATTATTAACGAGGCCAATAGCGGATGGAGGAAAAAAATATCGGCAATATCAGCATCGAAGGAAACGCGAATATTTGCGAGGAAAAATAGTCCCTTAAGTGAATTATCTTCGAGCGGGCAGCGAAAGCATGCATGGCTTATTGGAAGTTATTGCGGGCACACTAGGGAGATGCTGGAAGTGATTCTTATCGCGCTCGGACGAATAATTCATCAGCTTAATGTTCCATTATTATTGCCCACGGTATTACTCCCTTCGAGGTATAGCGAGTGTCGGTTTTGCTTCCTTATACCACCGCCGCAGCACATGTGCTTGCTCATGGGGAAATAAAATACGTGAGAGTTGTTCGTAATTTTTCTGGCTTACTTGCAATTTTATTTATCGTTATTGCGTTCAATTTGAAAAAGCCGCGGAAAAATTAGCTGTTGCTTTAAATTTTACAAAGATCAGGAAGACCTTTAAATACTCCATATGTAGAAGATTTAAAATTTATCTCGAGATGGTATACTTTGTGAAATATTGAAAAGACGGTTACTGCGGGACTAGTAAAGTCTGATATAATGTGCTTCGACAATATTGTCGTTTTCTTTTTCCAAAAGTAATATAGGAAGGAAATAAAAATGCGCAATGATCAGAAATAACGATGTGTGTTTCAAATACCGGTCATTCAAGAGCGCGGCCCGCAAAAAGAATCGCTTTCCTCGCTCTCAAAACGCTATTAATCCGCGAGGGGAAAAAGACGAGGGAGAGAGAGAAGGGGAAAGGATCGAGTCGGTTAACGCAGAAAACGGCCAACAATGGACTTTACGCAACCGCCGATGAAATCCATAACTACGCGCTATTGCTCGGGAGTCGACTTCCCCTCGCTTCTGTTGGATCGATCATCGAACCGCCTGCGCGAAAGCGAATCGACTTGATCTTGAACTTGTCGCTCAGCTCGTCGCTAGTGGCTGGAAAAAAAGTTCGAAAAAAGGGACCTGCTTTTCCGGTCGCGCTCTTCCTTCTCCGGCCTGGAATGGCTCGTCGGGCTGAGCCTCGCTACGAGTGAAAACTGGATCTCCCATATTTTATCGGTCCTTAGCCCCGACTGCCCGAGAAAGGCGCGTACACGCCTAGAGGAGGATAAAAATTCTTCGGGGATTCGTCGACGGTTCGTTTTTTTTGTCTTCTTCAACGGGCATCGAGAAAACTCGTGTAGTTTTTATTTTGAGAGTTGGTATATTGTTTTTAATGGAAAAATGCGAATTTTAATTAAAAATAATTTAAATTAAATTTGTTCAAAGAAAGGCACGTGTTTAACATGTAAAACATTTTGGTGAAATTAAACAATTCGCGAAAATAATCCTCGTGACATGCGCTTTGAAAAGGCAATTTGTAACTGACAATTCGGACACTCTGCTGTCTCTCTCTCTCGTAATTCGTAACAAAAAATTTTTTATCCGCAATTAATTTACATCCAATTGTAGCTTTCAGCAGCGCTAAGTAAAGACCAATCTACGATGAAGCTATAAATTTTAATGAAAATTCACGTGGACAGAGGTTTTCAACTACTTCCCTCCTTTCAGCCCTTCTTCCCCTTCTCTTCATTTCTCTAATGTTACGTTTCGACTGCCATAAAGTCAATAGCATGTGTTCAGATCATGAATCATTAAAAGTGAAGCCGATCGATCGGCAATTTGGCTCAATCGTCGGCCTTTTATCAGCATGGAGAACCGAATTCAAGGATAAAATTATTTTGGAAACGTCACAGTGACTGGCGCGCTAGAATTACGATTTTTCATTTAATCCTCTCATCAGTCCATTTTCGAATGTAAACGCTGAAATTTCGTGCTTCGATAAACAGTTGGATATAATAAAACCTGGACTAGCCGTTCCTGTAAAACCAATTAATGTGCCTCACTCGGCGTATGTAGCGGGCGAGTGCGGTATTGAAAAGTAATACTACATTTTGCCGACCACATCTGCTGGACTATGGTTATTTTAATTTGAGGCGCATCGACGATTCTTCTCTTTATCAACAAAATAAATACGGTTTTAGGCCAAAATTAACTTATTGGATTTTAATATTACTCTGAACCAATAAAGTAGTCTTATCCAACATAGAATTAAAAAAAACGTAATAAACAAGGAACCTCGGCACTTTATTATGCCCGAGACAAAACTTGGTATCTACTCAAAGCTGAGCTAGCCTCAAAGGGTTGGGAGTGGTGGAGTAAAAATGTTAGAGGAGCTTTCTCTTGGCGCAAAGCGCAATCTCGACTTTGCCCTCAGACTCTTCAAACATTCAGTCACACTTAACATCCCCTCTAATTCTCGAAGCAGGTCTTTTAGTCGCTCGCGCCTTGTCTCTCTTTCTCTTCTTATACAAAGACTCTCTCTCCCTCTTTCTCGCGCATATGCGTACGCAATAACAGACTTTTTCTCAGCGAAACCAGCTCGGCTTTGTCGACACACTCGTTTGCCAGAGCGAGAGAGGGAAGGAGAGAGGCAGAAAGACTCATAAGGGAAAAGCGCTAGAGTTTTTTCGAGCACTTTAGGACCCGAGCGTTTCTGGAATCCCTAAATATTCATGTGTATCTCGTATGTGCGTGCGGCCTCTTCCTCCTCCGAACAGTGGCATACGAGTAGCGGGCGATAAAAATAAATTCGCCGAGAGCCGGAGCATTTTTTTTTGTTTCTCAAAGCGACGCTCACGCTTTTCCCATTGTCATGTAGTACTCCCTGGTGAAAGGAAGAAAAGGAAGAACAGTGGGAGAGAGAGGGAGAGAGAGAACAGAGGGGAGAATGTGTATTTATTGGAGAGACGTTTTATACCGTATCTGATAGGCTACTACTATGTGTGTTTATTGTTTATGGCTCTGTGGCGAAATGGAGGACGATTGAATTGGAGATCCAGCGGATTTGAATACAATTAAAGCTCTTTTTTCCAAAGAAGTGGCGGAAAGAGGGGGAGGGCAATCGAAATTGATTAGAGCGATTGTGTGTGTATACTGTGTTGAAATTTTGCGGATTTGCCGTTAGGCGTTAATGTTTAATCAGACGTTAAAACGGCCAATCAAAGAGTATAACGGTGTATGTATAGAGATATCAAGCCCGCTGACTGGCTAGGCTTTGAGTCTCGCTCTTGAACTTGCGTGAGTAAGTGAGTTGCCGCGCAACGGGTGAGTGGATTTTAATTAGACTATACCGTGGCGTATCTGTACAGTGGAAAATCGATGGATAGTGTGTACATTATCGATTGGGGATAGGGGACGGGGGCTCTGGCTTGATTAGTATTGGCTAAATAATAGGCCGATACGATTTTTGCCCCTCGCGGGCCACTTGTATATCCATTTTCAAGTATAGCACACTGCCCTGTTTTTTCGAGCGTAACTACTTGCAACGTTTGCTCTCTTGCGCATGAAATTCATGAATAATGCACGATTTCGTAGTCGCGCGTGAGAATTTAGGAGAAAAAAAAGAGTTGAAAATTGAAGAAAAGCAATGCGGAAATCAAAATAATACAAAATTTCGCAATGATCATAACAAAGCCGCTTTTTTGAGCGCGGTTTATGCAAGTGTCTGACAAAGGGTCAGAAAAGGAGGGTTGAATGAAAAAGGAAAACGAGTGAGAGGGAGAGGGAGAGAAAGATCGCTGTGGGGGTGCACGGAGGAGGATCTCGAGGAGCGAGCAGGCATTTTCCGATAGCTCGGGGGGAGGCTCCTACGCTGCAATGCCGATCTCTTCAAAGAAGAGCAAAAGTTGGGGCCGCGTCTCAAGCGCGCTGCCGCAGGCAAGTTCTGCCACGGAAGGCTATCCTTTCGACTAGGATCTTGTTGGGAGCTGCAGCCAGGAATATTCAAAATGCTATGTGCGAGGAAGGATTTTATCGCTTGGCGCTTACTATACACTTCTCTGTTTGCCCCTCTACAACTCGGCGCTTGATTCTCCAGACTTTTTTCCCTCTTTTTTGCTTATTTTTAAAGCCGAACCTTGATACCCCGTCGATATCAGAATAAGCCTTCCGAGCTTGTTGACGTAACTGCGTCTCGATATGCTTGAGGAAGACAATAACGGGTCGAGGCAAGGATGTCGGAAAATATCGGAATAAATGTATTTTTCTGACAAGCTTTATAGCTGTATTTTTTTCTTTTAGCCTTTTAGTAACGGGGGGGGGCTTTATGAAAATCGTGTATTTTAACTAGGGCAGACTTGAATGGATCGGCATTATTAACGTGACTTTGGGATAACAACACTAGCGCCAGAAACATGAAGATGGAAGATGACGTCATGATTGTAAGTTAAAAAAAAACGAATAAAAGAAAAACGGATAAATTGAGTATAGGGAGAGAAAAAAAGAGTAGTCTCAGATTGATGGAGAATAAAGTTATCTTTATTACCAAAGACGTGACGTGGACGAAATTTATTTTGCAGGGAGAAACGTATTTCAGACGAGTAGTTCGGCCAATTACCAAGACTGGGCTTTTCATTCTCGACGTGTCCGTCGAAAAAACAAGGACAGCCGCGTCAGCTCATTCTTGCCGAGGCATTGCTAGCCCGGATGAGTCCTATTAGTAATAACTCGGCGGGCTTTTTCTGGGATACCAAGGATAATGTGTCCCGAGGAAAAACTTTGCAGACTGTACACACAGCTACAATGATAATTATTATAGGGACGAGCTTGCGTAATCTGTCGGATGCGGAGGAAAATGTTTCTTGGATAAAAATTCGCGGCTTTTTAGATGTTTAGCATTAGACGATTAGCAAGAGGTTTTTGTAACGCGGGTATGTGGTTTTAACGACGAGCCAACGTTTTTCTCTCTCAAGATTATTAATATTTCTAATTAGCGAAATTACTTATATTTATCAGGCGCGTAATAAAACTTGTTTAATTAATGAACCGAGTAAAGATGAAGATTTACTAACGAGCAATCGGTGGTGTATCGTCGTGAAGTTCTCACGGAAAAAGTTGCGCAGAAGTTAAGAAACGGGAGAGTAGGAAACGGAGAATGCGATTCTCCATCTTCAGGCAAAACAAGATGCGCAAAGTTACCGAGAGTCAGATGTCGGTTGGCCAGCGATAGCCACGAAATGTAGCTGAAACTATGCGCAAACTCAATCCAACCTGCCCACCTCCTCCAGCCCCTTCCTCCCCCTTCCCCGGCCCTACTCGCCTGCCTCTTCACCGCTCGAAATCGGCCGGTCCACTTAGGCCGGTCCACTATCAACGCGGCATTTGCATCTGTTTTGACATTTAAATGAAAGATCGCGCGGATTAGCCTCGACTTTCTCTACCGCTCGCTCGCTCTATCGGGAGTTATACTGCGCGTTTTCCCAGTGATATACCCGCGCACCGATTTGATTTTCCCGGTAAGCCCCCCTTAGCAGAGACTAGTTGAGTGACGCAGAGTCGCATCGTTATATTTCGAGATCAAAGCTCAAAGCTGGAAGGTACGCTGCAGATCAGAGAAATACACGAGAGGAAAATTATTCGTTAACTCGTATGAACGCCATCCCCTTTTTTTATTCTACGATTTTTCTGACGTTAGTATACGCAAAATCGTAACTGTGGTTTTGGTTACCGGTGACCGGTGGTCTTTCGTGCCGAGAGTAAACGAGCCCTTTAATCAATAGTAAGATATCTCCATTATCAGCGTAGCATCTCGAGTTTTATTACGAAGCTTGTCCAAGCGTCAATAAAAGGCAAGTCGAATGTCAGGAGGAGATCAGTAGAGCGGAATGTGTGTATATCATTCGCTCGCTCGAGACATTTAGATAGCCCGAGGGACGATTTTCTTTGACGCTCATATGCCCCTTTTGTGTGCCTCCCCTAACGACACGTACTTACTCCGAGCCAACGTTTCAACTGACTTTGCGTGTGTATATCGGCTTTAAGAGGAGCTGCGTATTTTTCTTTTGTCTCCCGGACTTGCCAACGCCAACGGCTATTTTCCTTGTCCACCGCGTTCTACCGTTGTTCTCGTGGCCCACTATTTGGTTACGAGCGCGAACCAAGTATATGTATATACGAGCTCTGCCGCTGAATTTTCCGAAAGGAAATCGAATCCGAAATGACGGCGTTGTTTCGATCGCCTTCTTCCCTAGCGAATTTTGCTTTTGACAATGGCAAATTTGTCGATGCTAAACTTCATGAAATTGCCGAGTTGTTAAACTACTTTACGAGAAATTCGGGCAAGATAAATTTGCAGATTGTATTGGTTAACTTGGATGTTACACTTTAAAATAAGCAACATAGAGCTTTCCTTTTTGTAACCAAATCAAAATTTTGTAAACAATTAAGATTCTGAAATCTGATTTTTTTAATAAATATTATAAATGTTATAATACCAACCGAGCCAATGAAAATATCCAAGAGATATTATTGTCAAATTTTCATTCATCGCACACTTTAAAAACTCTAATAAAGTCGAGACGTAAGTTCGCCATACTTGTTGAACATCTAACACAGCTTTTCCTCCGGCAACGTTAAAAATTCCCATTGAAATGGAAATTCTCTCTCTCTCTCTCTCATATCGCTACGCGTGGCAATGCACTCCCTCGCCAGCGCGAGTATGCCAACTTTTTCTCGTCCGCAATAACGCGCGTCTCGGTTCCATTCAATAAAACGCATCTCGCGCCAGCTCGATTCATAGAGGCCCGGGGGGGGGGGGGGCCAAGCGGGGGAGGGGCATTGTGCGATCGAGTGCCGAATACGCGTATTCACCGGAAAATAGCGGCTAGCAGGAGCTCTCATCCTAAGAATGTCAAGCATCATCTCCCGGGTAATTTTTCCTTCTTCCTTCCAGCGACTTCCTCTGCTGCCGGCTCATCGCTATGGAGGCGTTTTATATTCACGTTGGAAATTGACTTGCAAGAGGCCTGATATTAAAGTCGCAGGGGGAAAATGAAGCGGCGGTGGTAAGGCCCGGCTGGTCTAAGAACTGCCGGCCCGGCTTTCGCTTGGAATTCGCGATTCTCAGCCTGCGCGACCAGCGGAACTTGCCACTCGATTCACTAGAAATGGGGAAAAGGCATTCTTCACTGGGATGTATCCAGGGCTTGCTTGTAATATGAGGCGGCAGCTGTTATTCAATTCGCTCTCTGTTATGCACTTTCCTACGGATCATTTAACGGGATTTAGTTTAGTAGGTGAATTTATGACTTTGCAGCTTTTCCTGATCGATAGCTTCTTTTTACGCGATACGCCGATGATAATAGGCCGAGTAATTGGTAACGCGATTAAATTTAAATATCGCCCCATGGGATATTCTCGATTGAATGGTTCGATGAACATTGCCGTAGATAGATGGTCGGCAATAAATTAAGTCATAGTAAGATCGAGTGCTGCAAGCTGAGAAAGGAAGCCTTGTTGTTGCCCCTAGTACAGCTAGCAGGCTAAATTTACGCGCCGGGAGATGCAAAGTGTAGAATGGTGATCGCCTCTTCCATGTAGGCTTGAATTTAATCGATAGCTTCACCTGCTGATTTAAATCTTGGCTAAAAACCGTTTACTAATGACCATCCGATGATCTCTTTTTTTCTAACAAATGCAAGTTTAACAAAAAAGTAGTTGTCTACTTTCCTATACTAAGAAATAAAGACACCTCATTAAACTTTGTCCTGTAAAGTACTGAATTTTTCCATACTTCCGTTTAATTATCCCAACGTGATCAGCCGCAACAAAGATTTCCGCATCCGCCCGCAGATAATTAAACATATATAGTCACATTGGGTTTGAAACATGTATTGTGAAATCTCGACAGCTCGAGACACCCAGCTACAGGAAGTCCATCATACTTCATTTACTTCCAACCACCACGAGAAAAAAAAATACTAATAATAAAAAAAAAGAAAAAAATTAAATAGAAGGTGAAAAACTGCAATCGCCGTCATTACGAATTCTCACTTCAATTTCAATAATATAATTTCATTACCCTCAAAGATGCGCTCGCTCTGATCACGAGCGCAATATCGAAACTCCTGGAAAAAACGAAGCCACACTCCATCAGCGCTTTCTTAATCGACGCAGTCGCTGCGAGCTCGATTCAAACTTTCGTTAAAAAAAAACGAAAGGATGGAAATAAAAAAAGAAGAATCAATTCCAACAAAATTATAAAACCCATTACTCGTAGAGGGAGATGAAAAGAGGAGGAGAGGGTGAGTATAGCGCTGGCTTTAAAATTAAATCGCTGCGGGCAAGGTATATTCAAACGAAACGCCGAGGCAACTCAAACAGCATCACGAAAACGCCCGCATCGCTCCCCCGGCTGCTCTATGTTTGCAAGCGGGGGCGGCCAGCGGATACGTCTTATTTGGAAAATCCTTGCTACTCTGGCTATATGAGCTCGATAGGGAGCGGAAGCCTGTAGGAAGTCAGTGCGAACGTGTCTCGATCGCCCGACGGAAATGGAAGCGGACCGATTGGATCTCCTTTCGTTTTTTCCCCCCGGCCCAGGCTACACGGAGACTGATCTCGAGCTGGACAGCCGAGGGGAGAAAAAATTATGTAAACAGACTCTCTAGCGCCTTAAAAATAAAGATCTAGTTGTGGGATTGAACGTGATTTTGGGTTGGTTTGACGATAAGGAATATCGAGCCTGTCAATGATGTGGTGATCCTTCTTATTGTCAATTCTGAGAAGTATTATAAATGTAAAATTGCCTTCAAAGTTATTAAAAAAAATCATAAATAAAAAGAAGTTTTAGTAAGGACAAGAAGCAATATCTAACGGAAAACGTTAATGGCATTACTGCTGCTACAACTACTGCAGCAGCTCGAGAGGAAAAGAGAGAGAGAAAGAGAGATAATTTACGATAGATGAAATGCCTCTTGCACATTATTGAATCAATTAAGTCGGCTGCTGAATTCAGGCTCCTTACTCTCGACTCTTGACTGTCTGGCGGCGCGAGTACTTTATTAGTTGGCCCAAGAGTGACGATATCCAAGCATGTCTAGGTAGCGCCTGGGAGGAAAGAGGAGGGGGGAGAGGAGAAAGGCCGGCCTATAGGCTACCAGTCGTCGGTGTACAATTATCCGCGGCAGTGAGAGATAGAGAAAAAGAGGGAGAGAGAGAGAGAAGTGGTAGCCGATCGTCTATAAAAGAGTCGGCGCGCTAGCCCGCGACTTATAGGCGTCGTATACATGAGGCCTCGCGCGTCCATGTCGTACTAGCGCGGTATTCGTTATCGTACGTTGTTTACTTGGCCGGCTGTGGTGCGCAGAGGTGAGGGACGATTGTGGAAGATAAAGGCCGGCGAATGAGAATCTCGGTGAGTCGAGGCAAAGAGAACAAATTTGTTGGTTCTCTTCTTTTTTCCTTGTTGTATTTCGGTTTTTTTTCTACTTCTTCTTTTTAACCGAGAGAAAAACCAGTGTACGGAGAGAGACTGACCCCTTTTACGCTGCAGCGGATGATGCTCGGTGCGTTTTTTACTTTCGACGAGGTTCATTTTTTGCGCTTGATACGCTCTTTCGAGGGTAAACTTTTGCATTATACGCGGACTACTTGCGCTCTCTCTCTCTCTCTCTCTCTCGCTTGAGAGTGGATCGATTGGTAGACGGAGAGGCAAGTTTTTTGTGAGAAGTTTGCGGCTGCGATTCTTGTAAGTAAGTTCAGTAAAGCTGATTTTGCCTTTGATGGGAGGGGGCAGAAAGGATTATTGAGAAAATATACGCGAGTGTGTGTGTACAGGAAGCTTTTTCGCGAAAAAGAGCTCTGGAATTTTGACGTTATTTTTATTTTTTGAATTCAGTTCAATTAAAAAAGGCAGGTTCGTTGTTGCGACATATTTTGGCTTTTCTGTTGCATTTCAAATACTACTTGTTAGTAGAATATTTTTTTTCTCCTTTTTTTATTGAATATTTGCAATGAAATCAAACTTTATGTATTTATATGTTCGAAAAAAAATTTAAATTACATACTTAATTAAATATAAAAGGAGAACTGTCGCATGACTGTAAACTCTAAAAAGTTTAAAAAGGATGTTAAAATTTGATTTATAGTACGTAAAATATAAGATTTTATTTTTATGCTATTTTTTACCATTTACGTCACCACGTAAATTCAAATTGCGCGAGATGTATTGATCTGCAATATGCATAAAAGCTATTTCCAAGTTTCAAAAACTGTCATTCAAGATTTATTTAATGCACTGAACTGGAATTTCGAATTTTCAATTTGATGGAATAATGACAAAAATTTTAAAATTAATGAATTGAATTCTTTTTTTGTCAATAATCGAAGTCCCCGTTGATGAAATTTCAACAATTTTATTTCCCACTGAACTTTAGAAATCCTTAGATTATTGCTACCACGCAAGCCGCTAAATTATAATGACACTTATCGAGCTTTATCGAGCTTTTGTGATTCGCTGTTTCAATAAGCCATCTGCTTTAATCTAACATTCAAATAACCCAAAACCTCGACCAATAAAGTTTCTCTCCGCAATGTTGAATACATTCATATACCGCTCTCGCGCGGCTTGTCTAAATATTTTCCGACGAACCTCCAAAGAAAACAAACAAACAAAAAAACACACAACTGCGTCACCAGAGAGAGCCTCTGGTCGGTATCGATCCCGGGGCAGAGGCCTCTGAGGGCATGAAACAACCGAAAGCTCTGAAATTGCAGGTGATCATCGTGGCCGTGGCCGTGGCTGTGGGAGTAGGCGGTGCACGGCCATCCCGAGGCTTCGACTCGTCCGACTACCGGGACTCGCCAGAGTTCTTCGACTCTCCGCCACCGCCGATCACGCGGCCGAGCTACCACCCCGGCTCTTACTCCCGCGGCGAGTCGTACTTGCGGCCGGCCTTCTCCGACGACTCGTCAAGCCTCTTCTCCGAGGGGCCCCCGCCGAGCTTCCGCGAGGGCCGCATCTTCTTCGACTCGCCGCCGCCTCCTCGGAGCTTCTCTTCTGACTCGTACTTCCCGGCGCGCAGGCCGTCCTCCTTCTACCAAGATGCGCTGCGCTCGGCCTTTGGAAGCGCCCACGAGTACCAAGGTTCGCCGGACCCCCCGCTCCCCTTCCTACTCCCCACGCCACTACTACTTCTTCTCCTGGGGATTAAGTTTTGACGCTGTTGCTGCTGCTGCTGGTCCCGCGCCGGGCTTGTAATGCTGTTAATGAACTTTGTATAACGTAGCGCGCAAACTTGATACGTGAGCGCACGCGCGTCGCTTCCTCCCTTTCCCTCTCGCTTCGTCTATTTGAGTGTATTGCGAGCTCTTCTGCCCTCGAGTGCTCTGGCAAAGTTAACGAACTTCCATGAGGGAGTAATGGTCGTAATAACAGTAAATAAGCAGACCGACGCTCTAGGTTTATTCTTTTTTTTCTTTTTTTTTTTTTTTTTGTTTTTTAGTTGTTTAATCAGAGATTTCGGATTCTACGTTTCAACAGGGATTCAACGCAAATGAGGTTTCGCTTTTAATATTTTTCTGTTTTCCGTTTAAAATTAACGAGTATTGCAAGAGCAACCTCTTCGAAGCGCAGCGACGCACAAATTCTTTTGGTATCGATTCACCATAACTTACGTGGAATGCATAGAGAAGATCCCGCGATATACATAAAAACGTAATAGATAAACCGACGGTAGACAGAATGAATAAAAGGACGAGAAAAATAGTGCGTATCGACCTCTGTACTTGGACCAAGTCAGGGCATATTTGAAAGAAAAACGAAGATAAATATTATTTAAAAGATTGTTTATATTAGATTAACTCTCATGATCATTCAAGTAAATGATAGAGGTTTTCATTGTACGAGAATTTTCTTGCATTTAGATTTCCGCATGCGCGTAAACCATAACTCGAACATCACAATGTCAAAGCATAAACCTTAACGTTGCCTCGTGAATGTAAATGTGTCATACGCAGCTTTTACGCGAGTCTTACGCTACCGATGACAAGATCCGTAAAATGTTTTTCAGTCTTTTTACAAGTACCGCCATTGTAAAACTATACGACAAGCATTAAATCCAAGATATTCAAATCGATACTAGTTGTTTTAAACCTGAAAAAACAATAACTTTATGTAGATGTTAAAAAATCGACTCTTCAACAATCGCACATTCAACCCGCAATTTTATCAATATTTATATAAAATTGGCTTGAAAATGAAAAACGAACATTTCTGAATACAAATTACGTATTACGAGCCACAGAGAAGAAAAACAAATTCATTCAACGGGTTGTAAACAACATCATTCAAGTACGCGAAAAAGGGAGAAATAGCGGGAAAACAAGAAAATTGCAAGCTGAACAATTTACTAAAAGTCCTTGGATAAGAGTATCCCCCGCTCCAGAGCAATTCACCTTGAAAAACTGTACATTTCCGGCACAACCGATTTTTCTAAGCCGCGACACTATCTGTAGCCCTTAAGCCTCTTAGCATATTTATGCGAAGCTCAATTTTTCAGGCCCGCCACCGCCGGCGCCGTCCAAAGAAAATTTACTCAAGCAGACTTCGACGACGACGTCGTTGGGTATAAGAGACGAGCGACCTTTTGACACGTCATCGGAACTCACGTCTACCAACCCATTCGAAGAGTCAAGGATCCAGCATCACACGACAACGACGACGACGCATTCTCGGCAACCGCTATCTTTCGGTGGCCATGGCAGTCATCTAAACTTTGGTAAAATCGCGTTGCCAGTACGCCCGGAAAATTTCAAATCCGACGTTTAATTTGAATAATGGAATCGTTCGCGCGCGAAAGTGCTAATTAAGTAGACAATACGAAGCCTGATAAATCACAATTTAATGTTTCATTCGACACTGCTATAACCATTGGTGAAAGATAATTAGGAAATTCGTCAAGTACGAAAGCCCCCCTGCATTTCTCGGCGCAAGACTTAAAATTTAGCTAAATAATTTGACGAGCTTTGCCAACTCATCTTCTTAAGCAAACTATAAATTTGCTCAAGCGTCAGAAATAAAACAACAAGTCGGGGCGCGTCCAAAGGGAAGAGTAAAGAGAGCCTCTGATTTATTTTCTATCGGGCATTTTCCTTTTACAAAACTTTGGCTTCATCACTCGCTCCCTCTCTCTTTCTCTCTCTCTCTCTCTCTCTCTCTCTCTCTCTCTCTCTCGACTACTTACCAAACTTCTTTGTTCGCTTGAAAACACCGAACGCAACGCAAAAAGCCAAAGCTCCTCTCGAGGGCTCGAATTATATAACGAAACGAGTCGAGCCGAGCCGGGGCTCCTCACCCTATTTCGTAATGATGACAAATCGGATCTTGGAGTTCTCGAGAGCTGGGCCGCTCTCTTATAAATCAGAGCTCGAAGCCGGAGTCTCTCTGACGATTTATGCTTCGTTAAAGGGGACCACAGCCTGGGCTTCGCCTCGGTGGCCGCAATCACGTCCTCGGACATTAATCCGCTGGGTGTCGGCGAGCCGACCGCGACAACCCGGGCTGCCGCTGCGGCTACATCCTCGCTGCCGATGCACTCGGGCTCGGCGGCGACGACGAGCTCCGGCAACTCCTACCAGGTCTCTCAGCGACAACCGGCTACCGATTCATCCTCGCGACAGGAGCTGCCAACGTCGGCTGCCCCGACTCCAGCCCCGAAAATCGCCAGCACCGCACAAGCGACCCAGTCTTCGCCCAGTACGGCCAGGGTAAGAATATTCATGAAAATAACCGAATACTTTGACACTGCTATTAAGCCCGAAAAAGTTCAAAGAGCGGATTTAGAGCAGTTAACGACAGAAGAGATTATCCGTCATTCGCGATGACCGAGGCCAAACATCAAATGCGAAACAGAACAAATAATTGAGCTGTAACCTTAGCGAAGTTTAGAGAGAAACTTTTGACGAGAACGAGCGACGACGTTTTATGATTTCCTCCCAGTCGGATGGATCGAGTCTCCGTAGATTAAAGCCGAGAGGGAGGGAGAGATAGTGCCAGTAGAAGTTCTCGGGTGCGATAGACGAGGCGCACGAGAGAGAGAGAGAGAGAGAGAGAGAGAGCCCGCGTGAAACTTTCGTAATTGTTTGCAGCTGAACGATCCGACGTCTACGACCCCGGCGACGACGCGTCTGACGTCGGTCGCACCCAAGTCCGGCCTCGATCCTGTCCAGAACCAGCTCAACCAGATGTCCGATAGTTCGATGATGATGGTCCAAGAGGCCCCTAAACCCTCCTATGAATTTAGGTAAATTTTTTTTCCTTCTTGTTTCTTGTTGGATTAAAAATATTTAGACTACATTTTAATCCATAGAACGATCGAGCCACAAGAATTACCACCAGCCGCTCATGGACAGTTACCAATCGAGCCTCAAAAACAACAAATCCACATACCGGACATCAAGCATAATTTTTTGATTTACGACTCGAAACCAAGCCTTCCTTACTATCAGCCAAGTTTTCAGATAAATCAACAAGCGAATAATAATAACAATAACATATCGCCATTAAGATTTAGCATCGCAACAGCGCCAATTGCATCGAGCTTGATGAATCAACCTGGTTCTCCAATAAAGATTGCGATCCAAGGCGTTGATTTTTCACGTTCCCCAGTCACATTTGCAACTGGTAAAGAAAGAAAAATTTGTTTACAAAGAAATAAAAGTTTTTTTTTATGCTCTTTTTCGAATGTTTTTTTTTCGGATTTCAGTTGGAGCTAATATGAACTCTTACCTGACTGGACAGAATCAATTAGACATTGCGCAATTTAATAAACTGACTTCGGAAACTAATCCAGGTAATTCACAAATATGCTCCGTCTAAAGTTCGGTGATTAATTATAGCATCCTGGCATAACCAATTGATCTATGTTCTAGCACCTTCTTACTATATCGTGCAGAGCAATAACCAAGCTAAGCCTGCAGCTCAAGTTACCTCAAACATTCCCTTAGGTATCATTTAGCAAATTGTTTATCTATATCGCAAAATGCTTCTCGAGCCTTAAATTTATCGCCTCTACTTTTTAGGTTCATTTTTTTTGCTACCAAACAACGAGCAAGTAAAGAGTCTTCCCCAAACTAATTCAAACGTTCCTTCAGGTAACAGTAATACATAACTAAACTTTTGAAAATAATTCGTTTGAAAGATATCTACTATGGTGCAGTGGGAAAATTCAAATTATTCACACGCGTCGGAAATAAAATCTTAACGAGTCTTGGAATAATTAATGAAGTGAAAACGAATTTCAGGATTACAGCTGCAATTAGGTGGCTTCAATGGAATTGAGTACTTCGTGCCATCCAGTAATTCAGAACAGACGAGGCCCGTAAACTTGGACGCAGCGAAACTCGGTCTGAATCTTCAAGATCGGTTTCGCTTACCCGAACCTTCGTATGCTAAGGTAAGCTTTAAAATTTCAAACTACATTGACGTTTGCGAGCTACCAAACCTTGATTATTCCTTAAAGCTTTTCAAAACCATTATTTGGTGGAAAGAAAAGAAAAAGTTTGCAACACATTACTAAAAGCGATCAACAGTTAATATAAAAACGGATCAATTACTTCATCTCAAACTCGGCCGACAGAAAACCGATTAAAGTTTATTCAAGATTTAGCAGGAATAGGGGAGAAAGGTATTAAAGGCCGGAGCTGCAATTAATTTTTTCAAGAGCCCCATCAAAGCGCCCGTCGACAAGTGAAAAACTAAACTCAATATCCACTTAAAATCTCAACGGCATCGCTCTCTCGCGCGCGCTCCTCATAATACCCTGTCATTGCCTCGAGGCCAATAAGACCGGCCAAACTATGAACGGTCTCCCTCTTCCGCTCTCGAGTGGCCTGCTTCTCTCCGTAGGAAAAATTAGAAAAAACGAGCCCTCTCAAGCGCAACCTTACAGCATCGTCCGTATCTCTAGCTAGCAGATCGAACAATTTTCGTTAGCGCAAAAAGCTGCCGGCAGCAGGCACTCGTCTGCTTTTTCCTCATCTCTCAAGCATCAGGGCGGCCCGCCGCCAGGGGCAAGGGCCAAACGCTGCGGCGCGCATAGTAGCTTCTTGCGAGATGTTGCGCAATTACTTTCAACTTCAACGGGGTGATTAATGGGCTCTAAATTGTGCCAGGCCCATCGACTGACGCTGAGCTATGATGAAATTAATGGACTGCCGGCCGGCGAGTATAGCCTCCACAGGGATCGTTATATCACGAAGTAATAATGCTCCGTATATACTCTAATTTGACTTCGCTTACAAGCCGCGACACTTTCGCATAGGCTTATGCGGACTGACTAATTTACTGAATAATTGTTTCATTAAAGTAATATTTCAAAATATTTTACTAAGTTTTGAAGAGAAATTATTTTTATACTAAAAATTTATAATTTGATCTGTCCCACCATACCCGTCTGTATCTACTGATATTGACAGAAATACCAAATAACGTAATTTATGTAAAGACAGTTTAGAAAATAAGAGACGTTGAAAATGAAGCAAAAATTTGAAAAATATACAATTTCATTTGACTGTCCAAACTCGACTTTTTCTACTGATATAGACAGTTATATAGAATATTGTGATTAGATATACTTTGTGAATTGGAATTTGTTTAAAACGAAGCCAAATTTAAACGAGAATACGTATATGCGTTTGTCTGACCACTCTCAGCTTTTTCTACTGATACAACTAGTAGCGTCATGTTTGATTTTATTGCAGTAACTATCAATTTCATCTGGCTCAAAATAATTCTGTAGTCGAAAAGAGTTTCTTATAATTGATAAAATAACTAATATGCCGAGTCTAAAACCTCAATCCCATCATACTTAACAGTAAAGATAAGAATTAGGTTAATGAAAAGCTCTTTTTACGCGTTGTGTAAGCACAGAAAAGTTTTGCGTCTAATTATTTATCCTAGTTTAAAGATTATCTCGTTTCAAGTTTTAAACTTGCAAAGACATGCTTGCGTAAAAATCTTGATACGTCAAAAAAAATCTAAGCCCTCCGAGTGACTATCCGTGTATTTTTTTCTTCTTAAACTAGAAGTATTAGAAATAAGTTCTGGCAATGTAATCAGAATAGCCATAGGAAACAGCTTCATTCTCATCGGGAAAAGATCACATAGCAGCTCCTTTGTTAGACAGCCATAAAATTTCATTTAACCGTTTCAACTAATGTCAATTGCCATCTTAAGCTATCTCTCATAAAAAGTGCTTTTATTTCCACGATAACCCAGATTCGTTAAAGAAAAAGGAAAAGGTTCAAAGAAAGAGGAGCGTACATTAGCTTGGTTATCGTCAAACGCCAAGGCATAACTGATCCGATATGAAATTTTGCCCATTGCAGATCGAATACCAGCAGCAGCAGAGCCGCTGGTAGGGAGTCGCTGCCAAAAGAGGCCGGAACTGGCGGGCTCTCGGCTCATTGTTATCTCGAGCGGAAATCGAAGGACGGGGAAGAAAGGATAAGGGGAAGGGGGGGAGGAGGACGGCCTGGATCGCTGCTAGCCTCGACTAAAGACTCCCCCTCTTGAATGTAACGACGTGTCCTCTGCGCTGAAGAGGGATCAGCTGCCTGACGAGCTGGCTGCCAGCGCTGCCACCGATCCTACCATGACGTAACTGTAATTATACCGCTCAAGACTGGCTATTAGCATTGTTGATGACTATTCCTCTCACACTCTCTGTCTGTTATTTGATATTGTAATGTTATTGTTTAATAATAAAATTAAGAATAATGTTGTACATTTCGTTTTCTTGGACTAAAAATAATATTTTTCTAAGAAAAAACGCGAAACAATGTTTCTTCTCGTCATAACGTTATTCTCATTTTCTCGAGAAAGTAAGGAAATTCCAAGCTGATTAAGCAGGGCCGCGAAAAGCTGCAGAAAACAATGCTATTAAAAAGTTTATACTTTCAAAAATAAAAAAACTGCTTTTTCTGCAGGTGGTCAGCATAAAATTTTTTTCATTAAACTCCCTCTTGAGAGAGGGTGATCCGCTTCCGGTGCGCGCGTACATCCTTGCGGTGAGCATTCGAGAATAAAAGAAAATAGAGAGAAAAACAGCTGAGGCCATCTTCTCGTCGCTTTTTATTCGCGTGTACAGAGTTAAGGCGTGCTACGGCTCACGCCCTTTCAACGCCTGCTACGATTATTGGTAAGAACCCGGGCTGCTTTACGACGTCCTCAACGTTCTTCTTCTATACGATCATAATTAGGAGGCGAGAGGATAGTGGAAGCGAGAAAGCTGTAAAAGCTCCACAGTAAAAACAGACACGTGTGGCGGCTCGGAGCTTCCTACTATAAAGCAGCGAACGTCCTCGGGATACTTACCGAATTCATCGTTTTATCGCGTATTCGAAGACTCCGCCTCGCGAAAGATATATGCCCTCTTACTTTGGGAAAATGAAGCGGAAGTGTTGTTAAGGCGACGATGAAATTTTATATCGATAGGGTCTCTTTTTTACTACGGTAATAGCCACCAAGATGCTCAGAATAAATGATCAGTTTGGAATATGCTGAGAATAAGAAAGTCTTCTTCTGGTAAATATGTAAGTGCAAGTCATGAAACAATGAAGGACCGTCTCGAGGATATGTTGATAAAAAGGTCGAGGTAATAAGTAACTCTAAATATTTTTAACTTATTCTATAATTTATTAGTTTTTAACAATCTCATGTGAGTTCTGTCCGTGTGTTGTGTGTTAATGAAACGTGTGATGCGTCAGTGTCAGTGTGTGTCAGTTACGTACTTTTGTTTCTTCCGGATTAACACGTTTTCCATTTACCGTACGCTACTGCCATTGATATTTCATATCCTTTATTTCTCTACGATTACAATTATTATTTGGCTTTGTCCGTAGAATCTTTAGTTTTGTTTTTTCTCTTAAAGACGCTTATCTACATAATCGTTTGCTTCTTATCGCTTTCATCGACGTTATCACGTGTTCCTCTTCACAGAACGGAGAAAAAAAATTCATGCGGCTTATAACCTATGCCCTGTATAGACCATTAGTTTTAATAGTAAATAAAAACAAAAGATTGATAGGAAAGTAACGTAAAAGTGCTTTTAAACGCCGCATTGACGCAAATATTTTGTTTTTCTTTTGTTTACTTATTTTTCAAAGCTATTTCTTAAATTTATCCTATCAGACGCATACCACATGCTCAGATGACAGATTTGCTTGTACGATAAGAATTTTATGGAAACGCAAGTCCCCCTGCTATTAAGCTACGATCAAACGACAATCGAAGTTTAGCGATTGAGAAAAATTACAGAATGACGGTGTTTGTTTAAAAAAAAATATTTATTTACAAATGTTTCACATATTTATAAATAAATATTTATAGATCAGGGTTTATCGATAAAGATTGGATCGATCGATAAAAACGGAATCACAATATTTGTTGGGCGATAGAAGAAGGAGAAAATAAAGAAGAAACAAAATGCTAGTATTTACAAAAGTTTTACCCATCCGTAGCGACGACTGCATTTCCTTGTTGTGTGGCGAAGGAAGCGCAGTGATCGATCCTGTAAACGCGCCCGCAAACTTCCGGCCGGTCCAGGGCTCAGTTTGGAGTTGCCGGAAGTTCGCATCCATTCTCTCTCTGCCCATCATTCTCTCCCACTCTCTCTTTCTCTCTTACTTCGCAATGAATCTCGACTCTCCTTGTGAAAGCGGATTCTCATTCGCGCAATTTAGTTATTTTTTTTTCGTTCCGAGAGTATATATATGTATGTATATATATATATATATTTACATGCGACATACTTTTTGTCTAACTACAGTATTACTTCTTGTTTCATTTTGTACACAAGTAAGAGCTATTGTTGTATGATACATTATCGCATTGCGAAAAATCTTCGTTTCTTTATTAATCGTTACATCGCGCTAATGTTATTTACAAGAAGAGAACGTATCGGATTTAGAAAAATACAGCGAATTTACACTCGAGGCAAGACTGTGAGAAAATTGTCCCTTGCGATCAATACGAATTTTCCAACAGCCTCGGTGACGCTCGACAGAAACAAAAGATTAGTACGTGTACGTGTGTTGTTCTTTTTATCTACATACATCGATCAGCTTCCCTCGCATGCACGTATTTCTCAATCGAATCTTTTCTGTTTAGCATAGAAACACGTTTTTTTTTTTTGGTTTTTGGCCAGGCTGAAGTTTTACTATCCGCACGTTGATGAATTACGTGTGAAGCTTGAAACGCCAGCTGCTTCTGTAAACTGAAATTATTCATCTCGCGTCTTTGCGCTTCTGCATTCGATAGTATATTTTTCATCAGAGTAAAAAGGAAATTTTCTAATACTCCGCGCCAAACGGAGGAGAATGAAAAAATGTTCCGTGTTTCACAATCAAAGAGAACACCGAAAGCAAAATGAGCTTTCATTTGTAGACGTTAATACAATTGATTCTCGCTCGCGAAATTTTTCACTAATATTTTTTTTCTTTCTTTTTTTTTACTTCATAGTCGTTTGATTACGTTGAAGACGGTTATTTTCTTCGAAAACACGATCGACATTAAAGGCGCGATCAACAATCTTGAAAAGGCACAGAGTATAAGCTACATTTTATAGTCGAGTAGAATTTGTTACTTTTACGTTAGGCGACAATGCACGTCTCAATTTTTTTTTAAATTTATTACTTTTGTTAAATCGATTTTGTAAATATAGTAAGTACATTTGTGTTTCAAGTTCAATACAAAAATTATATTGTACTTTTTAAAATGAACTTAGCTAGAAACAGTAAATGTTTTTTTTTCGTCTGTGCGTGACAATAAATCGAATAGAATTGTATCTTTGTTGGCACATGAAAAGAAATTAGATATCAATCAGGTCTGAATTGAAGTTTTACATTTTATTAATATAATTTGAAGTTTGCATGCTTTTACATTTTTATTTAAAAAAGAATTTTTTTAAGTGCTCAATATCAAATAATAGCGTTTTATAAAAGAGTAAATCGAGTTATTAGCAGTTGTGAGCTTGAAATCGAGCTACTCTGTACACTTTCAAAGATTCTCAGCTGCTCACGAGATTCGAACAGAAAGATAGCGTTGCTCAGTTAAGATTTTCTTTAAAGCTTCATCTAAATAGCTTCATTATTGAATATGTATATATTTGCAAATGTACAATGTAGCGTAGACAAGCCACATTTAACTTTATTAATTTATTTTTGTCAATTTTTGATTTTTCATAAAATTGTTTGTGATACGTCTACTTATGTTTTTTTACATTCTCTGGAGTTTAGTTCTTCTTTTCTTATCTTTTTAAAACGATTAAAGTAACCAGGTTGACCTCAATCGCTTTTTCAGCAACCGTTGACGATACTTTTTTTTCTTGCAAGTTGAAAATTTGCTTTGATATGTCTAGAAATTCGGAAACTGGATTAGTTGCACAGTCAACCACAGGTACAAATTTTTGGTTGACGATTTTGTTTTCAACTTAAAAGCCTAATTAAAAATAGAGTTTGAGTTTTAAAATTTTGACAAGTCGGTTAATCAAATTAACAGTGGTATTTTTTTCGATAAAATATAATATACATTTTCCCAACAACTCGGCATACTTTACCTAACGATAATTATCAATTATTTTTATTGCATAATTTGAACAATCTTTCGCGATCTTTTTAATAAAATTTATTATATTAATTATCAACATTTTCAGAGTAATTTTAAAACGTCAACAAGCAAAGAAATATAACCATTCACATTAAATAACAAAAGTTAAAAACAATTTTTTTTGTCGAGTACTCGAATTCATGGTATAGTTAAAATCGTTCGTGCAAGTAAATGATTTCTCGAAAATCTCCACTGAACTATTAAAAATGAAATAAATCTGCACACGTCGAAAACGAGTATAGTTTAAAAAAAATCCACTGCATCCTCTTCAACACCCAGGGAAAATTCGATTAAAATTTCCGATTTTACGCGCTTCACCACCGTCGGTAAAATGAAAAAGAAAAAAAGAATCCGTCACACCTCAGCTTAACGTAATAATACTGTCGCGGCATTATTTCTTTACATGTTCGACACAGACACAGAGCGCGCACACACACGAGCAGTCTCAATTTGCACGCTTGCTGCAAAAACGAACAAGCCACTGCAGGCCAGCTCTCCCACCTAATCCCGCATCGGTATAACTCCAGCAGCAGTAGTAGTAGTCTCGGTCTCTGTGTACTCGGGGGAATTGGAAACTCGCTCCTCACATGTCGGGAAAGATAACCTGGCCTCGGGCGCTCCCCCGCTCTTCCCCGACGTACACACTCACACACTCTCTCGTACACCTCACGAGAAAATAAAGATAAAAAAAGCAGTAGCAGCAGCAGCAACAAGAGAGAAACGATACAAAACTGTTTGCTTTCAAATCCAGGCGGGAAGATCAAGGGCCAGCAGTAGCAGCAGTTGCTGCTTTTATTTTTTATTTCACCCGAGCAGCGCTCTCGCGAGCAGTAATCTCGGTATAATGAAAGTAAATCACGCGACCTGCTAGTTCGCGTTTGCTTACCAAAGGACGGTTTTCAACTCGGTATCGGTTTAAGCAGTAGGCTCTCTGTATATTTTATTTCACCCCTCTGGCTCGCTGTGTACCTGTGCACAGAGAGCACTGTGTCCGTGTCGGTGTGTTGTGCGTGTCTGGCTCGACGATGCTCGTGCTGATTTCTAATTTAGATTATCGATCGAAGCGACGCCCGTGTCCGGAATATCTTTCCACCCTCATCAACAAACTTATAATCTCCTACGAAACAAATAAACGCGCGACAATCCTTACACAACTAGGCTAGTTAATTTCAAACTTTTCGTCATTTGTTATCCTTATATACTTTCTCAACGAGAGATCAATCTTGCGCTGAGCGGAATACCACTCGACTCTGGATTATATATATCGTTAACGAACGCGATAAAATTAAGAAAGAACAGTTTCACAGCGCTGGAATTAAGATGACCGAGAGACTTATCACCTTAACATTGCCGAGGTATTTCGGTGATAAAGCTCTCCTTGGACCTAAGAGCTGATGAGTTTGCGGAAGGCCTTGCGGAACTCTGGGTTGAAGAGCGTGTAAATCACGGGGTTGACGAAGCTGTTCATGTAACCGAGCCAGGAGGTCGCGATGAACGCCGCGACTCCTGGTTGGCAATCCTTCTTCATCTTGGAGCATAAGGCATCCATGGTGTTGCACGTGAAGAACGGCACCCAACAGACCAGGAACACACCTTTTGACACAAGGTTTGACAATTTTTCGGTTACTTGAATGAATTACTAAAATTATCTTATTTTGTAAATTTTAGAGCTTAAAATTTTTCCCAAACTCGAATATCCCAACCTTTTTTATCTTAATTACATTAGTATAACATTCAAGTACCACAATTACGGTTAAAGTTTGAAGCAACTGATACCTTGCCTCCACCCTACCCCAAAAAAAGAAAGAAAAGAAACGTAGTCAACAGAAATAAAACCAAAAGCTATACTAGAACGATAAGTCCCCCAAAAACAAAACAAAAAATAGAGAGAATGTTAATGACATTATTATCATTATGCTGATTGTTATGCTTCTCGAAAGAGAAGTCGCGCGCTCTTACGGGTCTTATTAAAAATAGCAACAGCAATTCAGGATCCGCGTGGCTGCGAAAGCAGGCAAGTCGGTTAAAAACAAAAAAAAGGAAAAAAAACTGCAAGCTCTAGTCGCCTCAATGGTAATCCTATGCCGAGGAAGACTCCGCCTCTGTGCCCTTTTTCCGCTGCATAAACCGCGCTAATGCGGAAAATAAGGAAACAGCGAAAAGCCGGGGCGCGCGCACGTGAACGTATATAGTTAGCGGCTGGCGCTGTGGAGAGCATGCATTCGGATGGATATACGTACCGAGGACAATGGCAAGGGTCTTAGTGGCCTTTCTCTCTTTGCGCGAGGCCAGCTTGTCGCCCTTTTTCTTGCTCGTCTTGTTGGCCTTGCGCAGATTGAAGCGCGAGCCCGACGACTCGTTTCGTCGTTCCCGCTTGCTCGAGCCCGCCGAGCCAGGTCCCAAAGTCGCCGGTACGTTCGGCGTGCTCGACCTGTTAACACAAATGTACCCAGTCCCCCCATTCATAAGCCCCCGGTGATATGAGTGACGAGCTCATGAATTTTGACGACCTCCAAAGCTGAATGAATGAATTATTGAGAACGTCTGGTATTTACATCACTCCCCCTCAGCCCCCGGGCATGGGTATCCAGCTGTTATAGCCGGCCCCCGAGGTCGCGGGCATCAAAAACCCATCAGCATCGAAGGCCATCGATCATTCGGTGGAAGGAGAGAACTCACCTTCCGAACTGCAGCGGCAGCAGGGAGCCGATATGACGGATTTGCTTGAGCTCGTGCCTGCTGGGGCCGCTGCCGTTCTTCTTATGCTGCTGCTGTTGTTGCTGCTGCTGTTGTTGTTGTTGTAGCTGCACTGATATGACACTCGTTGGGGCTCGACTCGGCGGGGGTGACGACGAGGTGGACGAAGAGGGTCCCGAGGCCGCGCGCAGATGCGGACTTGGACTCGAGTTTTCCACCGTCACCTCGATCGCGTCCGTTAGCATTGTACTACTCGCCCCTGCCTCGTAGCCCGAGTCCTTGCGTGCCACCGCGCCGAAACGATTGCTGGAAATCATCAGTCGGAGGTTTCTCATGTATTAATTGTACCTACTCTGTCGCTCAATCATCGATGTTCATGAGGTGTTGGTACATTTAATCTTGTACATTAAGAGAACAATGTTTCTTTTTTTTTTCGTTTTCATTTTTTCTGTCTTGATGGATATGAATTAATGAAAGTCCTCTTCCCTCATTTAATATAATTTTTCAGCCCGGCTGAATTTCATTTCGAAGGGGATCGTAACAATGTCTTTTGTAGTTTTGTGTGATTGTTGTTCCAGAAATTCAATCATCTTCTTTTGTTGAGACAAGTTTCCGACCGTTTCTTTCATCAAAGGCAAAGGAACTGTAATTAGCGCGCGAGTATCAAAATCGATAGAAGAAGGTTACCGGTAACGAGTTTCTATCATTAGAAGGGCTGTATTTATTCTTGCGTACAAATTTCATTTCACAACGGATCTTCCGAGAATTGTTTAAACAGCAAAACAAAAATGTGCTATCTTATTTATTAATCTTGCAAGAATGAAAATAATAATTACGTCACATTAAAAATAATCTATAGCTGAGGCAGTCCTTGGACAATAAAACTGAAAAAAAATAATCGCGAGAAAAGCACACATTGAGACGTTTTAATTTGTCGAGACTTCACGTCGTAAGCAGTGACTTATTTGCCAAGCAGTCGAATTAGTCGACGACAACAGGAGGTCTTTGCCGGGTTCAGGAAGGAAAAGCAGCCTCGGGGGTTCGGACAGTTTTGAAGAAGCTGCGCTGCACGGTAGAAAGTTTCAAAATTGCCCGTCTTTTAATTTTCGCCCAACGACAACGACGGCAAAGTCCAAGCGCCGGAGGAGAAATCCTCCCAGAAGGGGTCCCTTCCGTTTTACGAGATGCTTCTGGACTAAAGAGGATAGAGAAAGGCCAGAGAGAGAGAGAGGGAGTTGCTCAGTACTAAAAGGGGAAAGAGCGCACATTATGTGTCGAGCGAGGGAATGCGGTGGTTAAAAGTAATCTCTTGGCCAATGAGAGACTTCAATTTCTCAAAAGTCTCGCTCTGCTAAATGAATATTGGCACGGACCTCAAAAGCAAGCATATCGAAGGGAATACAAAAAAATGTAGTGTACAAGAAAAAAGAGGTAATTATTAGGGGCTAAGCACTCGCGTGCAAGTACGTAAACGCAATTATAAACGTGCTTATTTGAAAAATAAAGAGAGAAAGAGAGAGGGAGAGAGAGAAACAAAAAGAAGCAAGGGGACAGAAGCGAGAAGTTTAATTTCCTGGGCAAGAAGTCGGCGCAGGTTGATAAGAAGGTAAAAGGTTATATAGCTGAAAGAAAACAAGCGTAGAACTACGGGTTGAGCAAGTTCCATCGTCCTTAGCCGAGAAGTAATACCGCCTTAATTAGAGAATCCTGCCAATTAAAACGAAAGTTCGAGCCTGATCCACGAGACCCCCCCCCCCCTCTCTCTCTCTCTCTCTCTCTCTTTCTCGTTCTGTATCGCGAAAGAAATAATTGTATCGGCGTAGCTATCCATCAATGACCGGTATAGATTCAGCTTGGAGATACCCGAGAGAGTTCAAACTTTTGCAATTATCCACGGCTCTACGAACGAGACAAGGACGACCAGGAGACTGTGCGGAGGAAGAAGAGAATATAACGCTGCGGATCCGACGCGTATCGGCCGGAAATGACGAGTAACTTGAACTGTTTCTTCCGACTTGTTTCCATCCCTCCCCTACCCCTCAGCAATCTGATCCTTTATTTCGAGTTTTTTTAACGAAAGTCAACATCTTTGCTCAACCTGTATAAGATCAAAAGCATTAATTTGATAAAACAATGTGGGCTCACTTGGGGTCTTTGCGTCAATTTTCGCGGAGTTTAATAATTGCGAGTGGTGATACTTACGCGGCCTCCTCGACAACGGTGGCGAGGAAGAATTCGGTACTCTTGTCGTTGGAGATGACGACGACAGGGTCGAGAGGCGTCTCGTCCTCGTCTTCGTTACTACCGGATGCGGTGTTCGTTGGCTCCTCGATGTTGGGCGCAACCAGAGCCGCTGCACCTAAGGCCGTCTCGGCGAACCTTGCCACAGAATATCCACTACGTGTGATCTTAGTTAAATGCTGCCTCTAAAAAAGCTTCTACTGTGTGGATGTGAGTGACCGCGGCTTGGATTACAGACTCTATCGCCACTAACCAAGAGCTGGCTTTTTTTTCTCTATAGGTCGTGCCCCAGCTACCGGCGTCGACTACGTTCTTTTTTTCTCTTTAAAGTGCAACTACGGATTCTTACGATAACGCAGTGGGATTATTGAGATTGTCTTTTTTCTTATATTTTGTTTTATACGTTTCGTTCTACGTGGGATAATGTAATTTCCTTTTATTCTCGCTGCGTCAACGTAAAAAAGCTTGATATTTTTTTTATCTATTTTGCGATATGTTAAAATGAGAGATGTTTGCGTAATAGACTATGCTTCTATTTTTAAATTACTTTTCTATTTTTGCAGGCTTATTAGCAAGCTGAAGATTATCGTATAAAGGTGCAGAAATATTTTTTCAATATTGACGTGATAAAATTAACTATTTAACAACAGTAATCAATAATTGTGCATAATTTATTAATTCTTTAAAACAGTACATGTCACAAAAAAATTGTGTATGTATGTGTCTGTGTATTTTTAAATTTATTTTTTATACTATTAATACGTGTACGTAGGAGGCCAACGATTTTGCATTATGAGTTTCAATTTCCACGTTCGTGCTTGATAATACAGCTCAATATCGGTTTTTTAATTTAATATTTAAAAAAATGTATTGAATACTTAAATAATATCGACGTGATTTTAAAATTATTTTTAAACCTCCTACGTATCCATTCATCAAATAAGATTCTAAAAAAGTAAAAACAAATAAAGTGTTTCATGCAATAAGTGCGTAATTAAAAGCTAGTATTCAAAAATATATTTTCATTTAATTATTCAATCATTACTTAATCGATTGTCTAAATGTGTGCCCAAAAGATTGCTCATTGCGTCATTTGTAAAAAAAAAGTTAGCGTAGACGAAAGCTATATAATTTATTCATGTACACAGTAGCCAACTTGAAAAAACCGGGGGAAGTATTCCGATTACATCAATAAGCGGAAACTTGATGTGTTTGCTCTTCAAGTATGTTTAAATTTATGGTTTAACGTCTTTTTATTTGTGCACGTCTTCACTATTGAATTTTGATAAATTAAATTTAATTAATATGTAAAATAAATATAATTTTATTTAACTATCTACAAATAAAATCAGTCATCCTCAAACTTGACCTCATTTATAACTTTTAAGATAATGACTTTGAAGATAATTATTCTTTATAGTGACAACAAATATTTTTCATTTAATCCTATTATATTTCTAACCACGATAAGTCTCTGTCAATTCCCTTTCCTGTGCACGCGAAGAAAAATTGAATAACCTAATAATTTAAGCTAGTCATACAATAGATTTAATTTTAATTTATCGATCGGCTTACTTAGCTTTTTATGACCTTCATCAATATTTAAATTGGTGAGGTCTAACAGCGTAATTACACAATTTCAATTTAAAATGCTCATCATACAAAGATAGCAATTTATCTTAATTTAATAGTCACATTAATAAATCTATACGATTTTGAAGAATAATTTGTCTGTATACATGGCTTGAATGGTTTAACAAATTTAGAACAAAAGATTATTGGTTTGTTTTATAAAAGAATCGCCAGACGTAAACCTTAATCGGATAAAGATTTATTGAAAGTATTAAAGGAGGTAAAATAAACCAATGTTTATTTTAATTTTTTTTAAGCAAAACCTCAAACAACGAATTTCACGTTAAGCTTTCTTAATTCTTTCCATTGAATTTTATAAGCTAATACTCATGAACGCGGAATTATATAAATTTTTCACTTATAAGAGACAAATATTTATTATTTCTTTATAAATCTTTTCAACCCTTAATCTTATTTTAATACACAAAAGCAGACGCAATGACTCACGCGCTAAACGTCAGGATTGGATCCATGACCTGTAAATTCCGAAATCAACTCTGCCGTAGACCCTTATCCCAATTTATAAATATTGCGCTACAAGAAAAAAAACATACGTTTTCTACCTTAGCCATAACTGGGTCACCAATAATTCTTCCAACCCGAAATAAATAATATAGTAGTAAAAAATATTACGTTGCCTTCGTCGATTACTTTGTAAAAAAAGCAATTCTGCGGGTAGAGGTACGTGGGCGATCGAAGTTGGGCAAGAATCTCTGTAGAACTTTAGCGGGAGCACGGCCGTGAGCGTAAGTTATATACGCGGCTCTTTACAGCCCGGGTTATTTCGAGTCCTCGCGAAAAGTTGCCGAGAAAGAAAAAGTAAGCACAACTGATTTTAATAATAGATACAGCAATTAATCTAGACGAGGAGCTGATCGTTTATTTGCCTGACGCGCTTTCTTTTTTGCCCCTCAAATAAATCAAGAGCTGCAAAGAAAGAGCTTGGGCCAAAAGTTTTTGACGTACCACTTGTGCTTCTTTTTTAAGGCTCCTTAACTTTTCCCTCGTTCGCGTCGATTGTAAGGAAAGAAAAATAACGAACGTGCAGAAACTCATGCTTTTAACAGGCATTCTTAGTAAGTTTTCATTACTAACCTCCGTGTGTTTGCTATATTTTCTATAACACAGCCTGATTTCATGTCTCCCGATTTAGACTTTCGATCAGCGCGCTTCTTCTTTTCTCTGTCCCGAAGTGCCTGTACATAATTAAGACAGTTTTTGTTCCGTATTTTAAGTTTCCAAACACTTGCAATAATTTAGTTTATTCTACGATTATTTGTTATTAAAAATTTGTTAATTTTTGAATATATGTAAGAAGTATTTTAAATACAGATATTAAAACAAACATAATGTGTGCAAATTTTATTTAACTTTAAATTCGCGTTTAAAATTGGAAATTCAATATTTTGCGTAAACATGCCCTCGAAATTAATTTAATCACACAAATTGTGTATACTACGTACACATTAAACAATTTCAATATTTGCTAACGCAAAAGTAAACAGTGTAAACAAAAATCGTTATATTCGCACGAAATTTTTAATGGTATTTAAATAAAGATGAATTCCTTAACAATTACGTAAGCCTCGACGACATAAAAAAAGTGAAACATTGAAAATTCTTACTCACACTGAATATCCTATAATAAAGAAAAACCATAGTGATGCAAGGTATATAAAAACTGCTTAGGCTCGAGTATATGATAAAGTCCGTGTGATAGAATAGACAGAGTTCGGGCTGACGATCGGGCGTATTGTTGAGTCCAAGGACGATCGGACTGCCAATGGCCACCGAGACGAACCACACCAGCAATATCGTCATCCAGACTCTCCGATTGTTCTTGTGCTTGGCGTACTCTATAGGCCGAGTTACAGCGATGTATCTGAAAAACAGCAAGGAACGCGCAGCGTCTATCAGCATCCTCTCCAGTCCACGGCTGATATTCAAATTTAACGATCGCGAGTCTCTCGGACTGGTCTTGACCGCAAGACTGACGTTGATTGTCAAGTGCAAAGTTTGCGCGAGAGATAGCCGCGAGAGCTTCCGTCAGGCGAGCGCGTCCCAAACTTTCAGCGTAGATCCTCGCAGTGCACCACAGCGGTACATAAAGATTCAGCCCCTCCGCTCCGCCGCCAGGCCCCTAGCCCCACGTGCTGACCGCAAAAGTGCCGAAACTTTGGGGGTTATAACCAAAAAGTTACGAGCCACGCGGGTCTCTTGTCCTCGCGCGCGGCCCGGCTATTCCGACGCATAATGCACATCTGCGTGCGTATAGTTCGATAAGAGTCCCCAGGCTGGAAGCGCAATTAGTTCCTCGTTACCTCTGACCCGCTTCTGCTTTGCTAATGGGAGCGCGATACGATGCTCTAGCGTCTTCGATAGTTCCTCTGCGGTTCGCGCTTCGTTTTCTCTGAATTACGTGCGGATGGACGGGGTTGCAGAGGAGTCTGGATATTGAAAAGTTTCCAATTGACTTGGGGCTTGCGGTCTTGGGGGGCGCATCGGGAAGGGCTCGCTGCTGATATTATTGCACGAATTTCTGTTACGAGATAATTTCGCGGGCCGAGTTAATCTTGTGTAGTCGAGTATGAATTTTCGATCGATTTTCGAGATTTATTAAGCTGCCGGCAAGTGATTTGGATTATGCTAATTGAAAATTTTGATGGGACTAGCGAGAAATTTGTTCAAGGATCTAATCATTGTTTTCCGAGAGATTGACCCGATTTATGAAATATGTTTATACAGATTGCTTGCTTTCAATACGCCTGCTCAGGGCCTGATGTCTATCTATATAACGTTAATAAATATCGCCGAGTCTCACAAGGGAGTTCAAAGCCAACTACTTGACATCCAAGACGTAAAGCCGAAATATTTTTATCCAATACTTTTTACTGTGAAAACAAGCTTCGCGTGCGGCCCTCTGATTTATATTTCAGTTTTTCCTCGGTAACGCAGCGGAGCTGCTTCTTTGAAGGTACCCCCAGTTCACTTTTATTACTCAATTTTCCCTCTCAGCGTCAAAAGCGAGGAGGAGGAGGAGGTGGAAAATCGCGACGCGCCCGAAGAAGGTCTCTCGGTAGACATGAATTTTTAATGCCCCTATTTAAGATAGCCATTGGTGAATTATTGATTCAATTTCGTGGTTCCTACCGCGCCTCGTTATGCTCGTTTTATCGGCTGGACACGCGTGCACTGAATTATTCACAACGTCCACAGGCCAAAATGTGCGGCGGAAATTGTTTTTTCGTTTTAGCGTGCTTCCTATCCTTCCTTTGTTTCCTTTTCTTTAACTGAAATGGTTCCTTTTTTCGTTGCAGAAACTAAATTGATATTTATGCGCCAGGAAACATGGTTTCGTTTTTAATTAAAAATTATAATGCTCACGAAAATTGCGCCAAGGTCTTCGTAATTAATAGGTATTTACTGTTTCTCGTCGCATGATAATAACATTAAGATATATTACCCACCATTTTTTAAAAATATGTGTGTTTAATTTTATTTGACTCACCTATCTACAGATATTGCTACCAAATTAAAGATCGAACTAGTACTGCACATTACGTCCATCGCGATGTAAAAATCACAAACTACTGCTGGCAGATTCCAAGTGCCGTTCACCTGCAACAAATAAAGAAATCAAACTGTCAGACGTAATACAATAAAATTAATTTTAAAAAAATCCAACAAGCAAAAAATGCAGGTATCATTAACACTAGCCATAAAACATCACGTATAAGTAATTAGTTGTGTACGACCTACGCAATAGAGTCATTTTCGTCGTAAAATAACTATTATTCTTCGAGGAAAGAAAAAGACCTCACAATACCTGACTCTATCCATTGGCAAAAAAGAAATCTAACACGTCTAACGTCTCACCTACTCGAAGACGGAGAACCGAGGCCGTTAACGCACTGGATGCGCGAGGGTCCGATCGAGCCACGGGAAGTCCATGAATCAAAAGGGCTGGCAGAGTGTGCGTGCAACCGTGTGCGCTTCGATATTTTTTTTTATTCTCACCGCTGTTCCATATACGTCGCCCAGAGAGGGAGAGGCAACGAGAGAATAGAAGAAATCGGTGATTTATCGGCTTGGCTTCGAGTTTTCGATCAATACTCCTTTCTCCTAACGCACCTTGTGTAGTTTATTATTTTTTGCGCTGCGACAGGTGATTATTGGATTGATTCTTCAGGGATTTCGCGCCAGAACTGTGAGCTCTAGTGCACCAGCCCGATGACTCTCCTGCTCGTCGAGCGTAATTTTTTAGATAAGACGGAAAATGCTACGCCTTCGGTTCTTTTTTTTTTAATTAATTGTTGATTTAATTAATGCTTGGAAAAACTATTTTTTCTTTCATCTCAGAGCCAAGGCTGTGGTGTAAAGTTAATGACTATTTAACATAGGCCTTTTATTGTCTTGGCACTGCAGGACGTTTAAAGATTGTGCCGTGCTGAAGTAACGTGCTAAAGCAAGTTATTCGAATAAGTTCTTGCGCGAAGTTCGGATCTTGAAGTGGCGCCGTGGATTATACAAAGTTAGTTTTGCGCGAGAACAAGAATTTACTTGCCTTATAAAATTTAATATGTTAACTGGAGTAATTGAATACTAACTTGTCAAGATCTTCGTGCGTAATGTACATCAATTGTATCGTTGCTACATGATTAGATTCAATGTTTATGTTCATGAGGTCCCTATAATTGATCGGATTTTTTCAATGAATTATATTACAAAAGATATTTGGCAGATGCTGGAGAAGAGAAAGACGAGAGTCCGAAATAGGTCACAAAAAATTCTTTATAGTGCGATGCCGTGACAAGAGGGAGTGAGAGAAAAGAATCTACGTGAGAAAGCAAAGAATGGAGAGAGAAAAATAAATCTGTGTACACGGGTACTGTAGGCTTGATTTATTTCTGTTACTCGCGTCGAGCTTAGCAATGTCAAGATACAACGTCGAGATGCCATTGTTCGGGAATCTAGTTAAGTAGAATGAATAAGATATTTGTGTATGTGCATTAATTAAACAGCGCGGAAATAACAAATCTGCGCGATACGAGTGTAATTTAAAGTGTTTGATACTTACGAAAAGAGAGAAAGCAATATCTGTAAGAATTTGAAGTATTTGATTAAACAGTGAGATCAATAGGAACAAGCAAAATAACTTCGCGTATTGGTTTTATTTAAAATTTTAATTCAACGTTCAGCATTTGAATAAAGAACTTTTGTTATTATACTTTTGAATAGAAATTGTCTGAAATGAACGTTTCTAAAAACAAAATGAAAAGTTTTTCAAAAGCACGTATCAGTAGTATCGCAGTAGACATTGGCCGGCAAAGGTTGCCGCGTCCTATATAAATTATGTATAGGCTGAAGCAGAAACTTACAATCCAAATAGTTGCAGAGCTTTTTCGCAAGCTCCTTCTATATTCTCTGCTCTTGGCAACTTCTTCTCCATAGAGTTCTTCATCAAACGAGAACTGCATCAACAAATATCTTCAGTTTGACCGACACGTTTGCCTCGTTGACACATGTACGTCTATAGACGTGTGTGTGTGTGTGTGTGTGTGTGTGTGTGTGTGTGTGTGTGTGTGTGTGTGAGCTCGGGCCACCAACGAGTTCATCGAGTCTAACTTAGATTTATGCTCGAACGAGCAAAGTGCAAGTAGAAGGATGTTGGTAAGGGATCGAAGATCCCGAAGAAGTTTCTCGGATTTTTCTATTCGAGCACGCGGCCCCGAGACAGCAGCATTTACAAAGTGCAAGAAAGTCCGATTTTCTAGGTTGCACGTGTTATGCCCGAACGCCTCGTATTTTTCTCGGAAAAATGGCATAACCCGAGAAAATGTAATGATGGTATCGAAGTCAAGCGCAGTTTTTAAGATTCGGCTGATCGATAAAATTTTGTAAGACTTTTTATCGAATTGTTGGAAAAACAGTACCAAGTCGAAAGTGGAAAACTTTACCCTTTTATCATTTAATATGGACAAAAACAACGTCACTTCCACTGTAAAGACTTTTTTTAAGGTGATACCTATTTGACATCAATTATTGAAAATAATGATTCTTGTTAGCAAGTGATATCGTTTTATCGAAAACTTCATAAGCGGTTGTAAACGTGAAACTCAACTATACAAATTTATAATTTCTGAAGAAAATTTTTACTTTAAAAGTCGGTCACGAAGAAAATTCACAAGTTTTAGTCTGTATACAGCTAACCTCTTGCATAATACATTTTTATTTATACCGTAAATTTATGTCTGACTAAATCAATACAACACTACTGTATTTTAAAGACACATCGATTTATTTCTTAGTATGTTCAATCGCTGTATACAATGAATAATAATTAATTTCTAATTTCATCGCCAAATACATTTAAACATTTTTCACAAAAATTAGCCACCAGAGGTAAAAAAAAATTAAAAAAAATGAAAGCATCTTATTTATGGTGATTAGTAAAACATCGAGCATTAAGCCACACGCTCGCAAGTCAATAATTTATATCCGACATTTACTTTATTGACAGCTAATTCGCTTCTAGAGCTTTTTTCAATTAATTTAACCGAGAAAATCTTTCGAACAGCTTGCGACCAAAGATTTCAAGGATTAAGTGAAAGGAAATGGAAGCGTAAAAAAGAAAATCTGGAAAGTAAAGCTCTGATAAATGTCAGTTGTTATCTCGGTCTGCAAGTCTAAAAGAGCTTAAAGACTAACGCGCGCGGCAACATAATCTCTCGGGGGTCGGCTATTTCTCGCGACATCCGTTAATTGCGCGGTCACGGCACCCTATTGGCCAGTTTTAAAAGTCGGACCGATATAGTCGAGTTCGTCCTTACTCAGTAAAATCGCTTAGCAAACATTCTCCCTTTGGACTTTATTTACAGCAAAGCGGTTCGGATAGTTGGCTGTTTGCGCGCGCACGTACAAACAAGAAGTCGTTAGGTTGCAGCTCTACCATTCGTCTGAGCTTAATTTATCCTCCTCTTATTTTTTTTATGAAACCCGCATCGTTATCAAATTCTTTTTCCTCTGTACAAAATTAAGTACTTCCTCGGGTCAGGGTAATCATAATCATTTAAGGCGTATTAATTCTTTTAAGGAAATATTAATAAAATTGCACTAAAAGCCCTAATAATACGAAGGAAGCTTATATCCCGAGAAAAGGAGTTATTAAAGACATAAAACGTAGGCATCAGCCCCATCCCTTTGGACCGCGCGTTAACTCAGCAGCGCTAATTACAATTTCAAATTCTCAACGCTTTGTCGTTAAATTACCATATGGGGTAGGTTAGCGCACCTCAGTCCAGTACAAACTAAAGGGATGGCAGATATGATCTAAGCTAAGAGTGGCTTAGCACTAGCCAGACGAAATTTATACGGAGAGGCGGCAAAGCGCACGGCCAAACGAGGAAAATCGGGCAGGATAACTCGGGTCAAAAAGAGAGAACACACGTCCGGTAAATAAGGCTTTGGCGCGACTCGTTTGAATCCGCTCTCTTTGTAACTCTGAAACAGCCGCTTGAGCCCACCGGAGAAATGCTAGCTTTTCACGCTAAAGCTTCAATTAACGCGAGAGGAAATAGCATGAAACCAAACGATTGCCGCTTTTCTCCCACAGATTTAAAATAACGTTTTGAGTTAAACGCTGGCTCGCGCGCGTACGTGCTTTTTAACGTCTAGGCTCGTAAAGTATTCAAATATATATGAAAGCTTTAAAAGCCCGAAAGCTAGGCCAGACGCTTTAACTTTTCGGAGCAGCGCCGAGTCACTTACGAGAGCACAGCCGCGAGCAATCAATAACAAGCAACAATGAGTGTGGGCAAAACAAACGGCTGGTAAGATAGTGCTATCAATGCGTGCTAATTCACGAGTAACTCGGCAACCAGAATGGTGGGAGGTGGGCGGGGGAGGGGGGGGGGGTCGGGGGAAGGGTAGTTGAGCAAAGGCTGGGTGGTAGCAGTGCTCGCCTCATTGACTCTCTCGGCAGCGAAGCGCGTCCCGAGTTCTCCGTTTGGCCAGCCGCTTATCACGCTCGAAACAGATGATCCTGCATAGTGCAGTAGTCGCGGCACATTTCGACGAAACCCTCTCTCCCGACTATACACCCCCGACTCCCCTTGCCAGGAAGTGCGCAGATAAGCCGCTGCTACCCCTCGTCGGGCTAGCCTCGTATTATGCCGGTGACGCGTGAATGGAAGAAGCGCGTGGAAACGGCAAGTCGGATAACTCATGTGACTTGGCGACTTGAAAAATGTAAGTGTCTGCGTTATTTTTATTACGAATCTTTGTATCGCAGTGGCTTGGTAATTTGGAAGCTCGAGAGGGAATGTTCGACGATTACTTGGAGGAATCCTGACTAGGCTTGTAGAGGGGTCTTGTGCTACGTCGCTGGCGAGTGGTTTATTTTTTTTTTTTTTTGAGATTTTAAGTATACCGGAAAGGGCCTGGGAGCCTAGAAAGAAATTAATTTAATCGGCCGCGACGATACAGGTAGTAGGTAACATCGATGCTTTTACAACCGAATTGTGTTTTGCGCCCGAGAGTGAGAGGAAGAGAGAGAGTGAGTGAGCGGTAATTTCATTAGCGTAACATTAATCACATTAACCCCTACCGCTGCAACTCTCATCAAAATAATTTAGTCAGAGCCATTATCGAGAGAGCGCACGCAAAGGCCAGTTCGCAAAGATAATTTGGGAGAAAAGCTGGAAAGGGGAGAAAGGGTTTTAGTTCGAAATTTGGTTGAGCTTCGGCTGAGCTCACACGTGCTCTCGCGTACCCACACATGGAGCTCCAAACAAGTCGAGTATCACATCGAAGCTTTCTCTCGAGCGCTTGTTAATTATAAGTTTGACTTGGCGTACTACACGCAACCAAGTGCTTCTGCCCTCTTTCTCTTCGTTTCATGATTTAACCATTGATGCTTGCGCGTTACCTCACCTCACTCTTGTTTTGTTATGCTACTGTTTAGTGTACTCGAGTGTTTTACACTTTACCGTCCATAAAACGTTAAAAATTTGGCAAGTAATTTATTTTAAAAAGACGAGAAAAACATCCTTTATTCAATATTGCTTTGAAGCGCCAAAAAGAAAAGAAAAAGCATCAGACTTAAAATAAAGAAAATCTACTCTCCCGTGTAGTAAGCACAAGGGCAAACGATAAGAAAGAAAAATTGCTCCATACTTAATTTTCTACGTAAGCACGTTAAATACATGCTTAACCATGTGCAGATGCACAAGGTTTTCGTGAAATATTGCACGAGAGATTGCCGTGCGTTGTATTATAATGCATGCACAATTTCGCTTAAATTTTGAAATTCAAACCTGTACGTAACCTGAGGCCAATAAAATATTGACGGCGAATATAAGCTGCATTTTCAAACGTTAATGAACATTTTCGGAAACAGTTAATATCAAACGTCGAAGAACATAAAAGCTAGACTCTTTGAAGGCTCGGAAATTTTATTAGTATTTTACTATATCTTATGAAAAATATAACAATAGATTGGAATTTTCATTTTGACGGAGCAAGGAAAGTTCAGCAACTCTGATTTAAAACTAGCAGTTTATTCAAATGCTTAGTGAGCTGTGGCACGCACTTCGTAAATTAAGTTCATGAGACTATCGATGGGCCATTAGTTTTAAAGGACGCGTTAGTACTCAACGTCCGTCCCTCGATGAAATGTCAATTAGTTAACCGAGGACACGGGTCATTAATTTTACCGAATTTCAAATAGACATATGGTTGTTGTGAATTTTGAACTATAATAAAAACAATAACAGAAAGTTCCTCGTGTTTACCAACTATTAACCTAAACATTTGTTCAACAGAATTAATAAAAAAATGAAACAGAACTCTTTCCTGTTGAAGTTGTTGACATGATACGCATAGAAGTTTTTGAGTAAAATTCAATTTTGTTAATAACTTTTTTTTTAGAAAGCAACTAATACTCAAAAATTCTAATGCTATTTCCAAATGAAATTGAAATGTCGGAGAAATGTTTAATTTACCTAAAAAGCCGCTAACAATTACACCAGCAACAGAAGCAAATAGACATTTTACCATTTTTCATTACTTCGAAATTCATTCAAATTCATTTCATAGTTTTACCACTCGAATTTTTCCTCCCTCATTGTTTTTTTTCCTTTCCGGCCGCCTGAAATTTATCGCGCGCAGATTGGAACGAAAAATTAAAATGGCTCGCATGCTAGTATCAAAAGATGCTGATTAAAAATACAGAGACCACAATCCAGAGTCCTATACGCGCGTGTGTAGAGGCGAAAAAGAAATTCCACCCCAGAGGCTACACCATAAAATATGCAAATCCTGTTGTGGACACTTTACGTTTACCCTGACAAAGTTTTGAATATTTTATAACCGCGAGAACGCACGCCTGTTCGCTTTTTAAAAACGCTCGAAATGCATTCAAGCGCCGCGGCTTCGGGACCCACGTTCTTTCTTGTGGTTTATTTTAAAAATCAAGCTACTTCGTTTTGATGTGAAACGAGCTCTGGTCCGTTCTTCTTGAAATATGCATTTTGCCAAACTACACACATTATGGAACAAAAGTTTTATTAACATAGAATTGTACTGATATGCCCATGTGAAATAAAAATAGTATGTTTTGTAACTTACTGTAATAAAAAAAAAGACAAGATAATTGAATGTCTGGTTAACATTCATTTCTGCTCAACTGTTAAATTTAACATTTTTACAGCTGAAAGCGAAACTGAAGAACTTAAAATATTACTTGTGTGACAGCTTCGTTAAATCTGGAAATGACATAGCCAATATATTACACCGGGCGATATCCTCAAGGGAAATTTTCTAAAAATGCGAATTCCTATAGCGACATATCAAATTAGCACGAGACTTAGATAAGCTACGAAACAAATTAATAAATTGAACAATACTAAATTTAACGGCATGTTATAAAAATCTTTAAAAACCCCAATGCCAACTAAATTTAATTAAATCATAAATTTTACAGACTATTTGCAATAGTGATTAGAGAATGTAAAGTATGCACCTGCGTACCTAAGCCATAAACTATTGGGATCTAATGGGAATTTCAATTAAATTAGAAACCACACTTGTAGATAAATCTTTAACAAGTTAAATAAAACAATGAACCTTACAAGCTCGTCGGAATGCTCTAAATAAAAAATAATTAAGCCTTAAATCTCCTAGCTGCACTGTCAGAGCCCAACGTATTAATATGTATGGTGAAACGCCGAAATTGCTTGAGATACGACTAACAAGGAATTTATACGAGGACATTAAAGCGAAGCTCGTATCAGTCTAACCCGACGACTGTGAAATCGAAGCCAAGATCATTGGATTAGGAGTTATGTTGTTGTCTTGTCGGCCTAGTCATCTCAGTCTTCTCTCCCCCCTCCATCCCGGCCATGAAACATAGACGCGCCCATCCGTACAAATGCGAGCACATATTTGCTTTATATGTTCATAGGACTATTTGTCGTTGGAGCTTAATGCTTAGCCAACACGTTTACGCGAGTGCTTACGTCTCGCTAGCTTGAACGTCGATTCTCCGAGCTTACGCCTGCGCATGACTTTCCCGCCACTCTCCCGAGTGCGTAGATTCACGAAATTTACACGCTTTCGCGCTTGATTCTGTGTACCTCTGCTCTCCAAACTCAACAAATTGTTTACCAATTATTTTTGCTCTACGCTTGATAATTGATTTTTCAAGTTTTTTTTTCATATATATTGTTTGCTTTAACGTAAACTTGTAACTAGTATGTTGTTTATACGCAGCAGCAATTAAAGAATCGTTAAAACAACTTCGTATTAGAAACGTGGCGTTATTGCGGTAAAGTTACTTTTCCGTGACTTCAAACACAAAAATAAAGTTTTGTTAATGTCCAAGGACATCTCGGATCATATATGAGAGGAACGAAACTTTTCTTTTCCAAAGCGACATCAAGTAGAAGTTATACTTTTCTTTAATATATTAAATTTTATATGTGTGCATTTTTAGGTGTACTACGTCGGCTTAGTGCGCACATTATTTGCGAGTACATAAACATTTTAACAACGGAGCATCTAGTTTGCGGAATTGTTATGAACGCATAAATTATAAGATTTTATTAAACTATATGTTTGTAGAAATCAAAGGTAATACAGTATATTTATTTCGTTTATTTAAATGGCTTACAAATAAGACTAATTTAATACTGGCACATCTTCTAAATTATCTCGAATTATATTTTTTACTAATGAAACAGCTACACGTTTTATGGGCTTTTGTACAAAACATAATTTAATTTATTTGCTCTAATGAGCCGCATGAGCGTTATAAAGCACATTCCTGAAACTAGCCAAAGTTATTAGTTTTTGTGATTATAATAAATATTTAGAAAAAGCTTGCTTGCTTCGAGAGAATAAAAGCCTTTTTCCGAATCCCCTGGTATTTATTTAGAGCTTTCACGTGATTATTTTCGTCACAAAGTATTCGCTTTGTCTTAGATTAACTCTAGCTATGTAATTAGAGAAAAATATCAAAGTCATGGTTTAATTACTAATCAATAGGACGCATCATTCAAAATTACACTTGACGCCCAAATCTTTTTCCGAACGATTTATCCGAGCTGTCGCTCCTCTGACTTTTTTCGTCAGACGGTGAGCTTAGACGAGCATAGAGTACCTCTAACGATCCAATAAATCCATAATACCCCACTTGAGTGAAGACGTCTCCCATCCCTCTCACGATGCCGCTCATCAATCATCCTGCAATTTTCCACTTGAGAACAAAAAGAAATTCGCTCCGTAACTCGAGCAATGTAACACCTTGAGTCTCTAACAGGTGAACACGTGCTTGTACATTGTATTGTCATGTAGATCAAAATATTCTTAAATAAAAAGTAAATTTACTTTGTTATCTCAAGACACCCTATGAATATTGCAACAAAATTATTCCATGCATTGACTATTTCGTATCATTGCAAATTCCCTGAACTAATCGCATAAGCGCCGCTCGGAATCTCCGAGACAACAAGCTAAAGCGTCGTGGTCAGGGGAACTCGCTGCGACTCCACGTGTTGGTCCTTGATAATCCAGTCTCCAGGAGAAATTTTCATGAAAACTCTCTCGACCGGGACGAATTTCATTTACATCCGAACCTTGCTCTGCTTCTAGTCATTCTACTCGGCTGTTTTTGTTCAAGTGTCGAGAAAGAAGAAGGGAAAATGTAATTAACAGACATCGAGACTACAGTCTGAATTTTGAGAGATTTTTTGTTTAATTACAATTTAATAACATTATCAATTGATTTTATTCAAATTTTTTAAATAATGTAATATCTTAATCGTACTTTGCAGTAAATTATTATAATGTTAACATTTCTGTATTTTAATATCTTTAAAAGTAGTAAAAATCTTTCAAGTTTCATTTTAATTGAAGCAAAATGGAAAGCTTTTAAATATTTACATCAAGCATATTTTACAAGTACCAAGATGTACAGCTAGAGATGGTTTCTAAAAACCTAAATGGAAATAAAGACGAACTATTTGTACATTTACATTTCCAGCTGTAAAATTACAATAAAATTTAAATTTCTGACAATAAATATTATCCGGTGAGTACATTACAATACTTTATGCAGTTTATGTTCTCTGCATAGAAAATAAAATATGCTTTTAATATAATTTTATTATTCGTTTACATAGTTTGCCTACAGATATTACATGAAAAGTTTAATAAAAAATAAGAAAATAATATTCCTTTTCGCAAAATGTCAATAAAACGCGAAAAGTTAGATAACCGTGTGTTATGTCACTCAATATTGGCGCTACGTTTTTTAGCAATTGATATACAAATGCGCTCTTTAAAAATATTGACAAAGAGTGCAGAAAGATAATCTATCAGAAATATAAAATAAAAACATTCTGTTACCTGTCAGCAACACGATGTAAAACATTTGCTTAAACTACATTTATCTTATTTATGAGTAAGATAATTTACAGAAAGATGAATCTTGCGTTTAATTAAAGATGCATAAAAAATTTATGAATCGGCTGTATTTGAAAGGAGAAAATAAGTATGCTAAGTAGTCCAAATACTACAACTCTATTATCCTCATTCTTAAGCTCATCTCGTATTCGGATTGCTAGTCGATGATGGAACTTTAATTTCCCAAAGTTTTCCATTGCATAATCTATTCTCGCGCGTGCCTCCTCTCAGTTCAGTCATTACATACTCAAGGGTTTAGCGCACTCAAGGTGAAGATTTCGAGAGCGAGATACGTAGGCGTTTAATTACCAGCTTTGGAAAGTCGTTACCTAAGGAAGCTTCAGCTGCGCGACCATCTACTCCTACCTACCTTCTCCTACTTCGATTCACTTGTTCAGCTTTCTCATTGAAGTTGTGGCATAGAGGAAGAGTTGCCCAAGTACGTGCGGAAATCCCAGGTGTTCCACTTTAAACCCCTGATTTTTCATTGTGAGTCTATACAGTCTTCTTTTTACAGTAGAAAATTGATCGCCATGTCAATTTTCTTTTTACGAACTTGGAAAAAAATTGTTTTCTCGAAGCGAAAATTCCTCGTGTCACGAAGCGTGTCTTTTGCGCTGAAGAAGATAGCTTTGATGAATGAATGTTTTACATGTTGTAAGAGAATCTTCGTCTTGCTTGCCACCAGCAGAGTATATACATTTTCTTCTCGCAACTAGATTTTTCGTTTAGCGGAACGTTCGTTTTAAGTCAAACACTTCAACGAAAAAACTTTTTTAAAAAAAATTATTTTTACACTTTGAAATTTTCTAAAAAATTTAACTTCGATTCGACTGGTTTTGATTAAATTTCAACGAGGCCTTTAATTTACTTTCTATCTTCTTTTATTCGTGATTTACAAGCTTGGATCTGCTAAAGTACTGGAATACCCTTTTTTCAATTCTTTTTTATGAACACATTCTTCTAAGAAAAGATCAGAATTTATGGAAAAACGATAAAAAAAGTTGTCTGAACAAACACGACTTTTTCTACTTAACATTCCAAAAGTCATTTTTGACGTCTACAAATAAAACGTTGCATTTTTTAAAATTACTATTGAAAAATATCCTGTCAATAGCAATAAATACAAGCTGTGAAAAGAACAAATTTCCATGAAACTAAAGGCAACGTGAAATTTAACAATGCAAAATTTACGTTATGCCTAACCATAGCAATTTACATGGGCTATTATCCGGAACTTTCAATAGTAATAGCCCGAGAGTCTATTTCCATTTTCAACGCAAAGTCAAGTTAAAACCGTTGATTCCTAGTGTCGCTGGCAACGAGTCCATCCCACACGGCCAATTATATCACGAAACCGACAGCTTCGAATTTCGCTCGGCGTTAACGACTTTGACCAACGTCCACGCGACTATATCTTCCTCGCTTGCCCGGAGGGCGTCGCAGTTCGCTCCACTGGGAAGGCTTGCTCGTGTATTTAACCGAACACGAAAATTGCCCCGAAACCAGATATCGCGTTTCTATACAGCGCGAGAGCTTTCTAGTTCTCGCGATATGATGTAGTTCGTGGCACCTCGTTTACTCCGCTGCCCCTACGCGTACCCCCACCCGCCCCTCTTTTCTCCTTTACCCGAGGCTTTGGCGTTTAAGCTAACGAGTCTCGTTTTACAGCTTGCTCGGGCTATTGTTTCTATTTATCGATCGCTAGGGCTCCCAGCGCCGGCGATATCGTCCCCGGGCAAATTGTGTGAAAAGTTAGCGAAACTAATTAATTGACGTTTTTCGACGCGCCTCAGACAAAAGAGATCCGCAAATGTTTTTTCTTTGTCTTGCTACAGCTATTTTACAGATATGCGTTTAATTACGTATACGTTAATGATTTCAAATAACAAAATGTTTCAAATTCGTTCAAACAAAAAGTGTTATTTCTCAAAATTTAAAGCGCATCGTTCAATAATTCAAAAACATAATCTTGTAAACGAAGCTTCAAAAGAATAAAAATTTTTATTAACATCTGAAACGGCTTTCCTGTTGAGTCACTCGTTTTTCGCCAGAGCAAAGGGACGTGGCGAATTACGAGTCAGACAGGGAGGAGATGCGCGCCAAGCGAAGGCTTTTGGAATGTAAAGTACAAGAAAATAAATGCGGGAAAAGAAGGAGGCGGCAGCCGCACACACGTGCGCGGAAAAAGGAAGCGGAGGGCAAAAGAAAGAGTTTCGTTAGGGGAAGCTTTAAAGTACTGTTCGTTGATACTCGATTGACAGGCACGTAAATCAATAGGTAGGAGAACGATGCTGGTGTCTCGGTAGTATCGTTATGCGGAGGAGTCTAAACTAAATTAAGGAACCGAATGATAAGTTACGAGGCAAATTTAAATGTTATTAGCTTGAGGGAACGGGACTCGTTTAAGTTTGATTTAGTATTCGTATGTATCTTCTTTTCTTTTGAACAAAAATCTTGGATCCCTTTTAATTATTCGCTTGATATATAAGCATTTAAAAAATGTTACTTCAAAAATTATTACCTTGTGAAATTTAAATTTCCGACTGTTTAACCATTTTCGATTTCCAAAGCAAGGGGAATACAGAATGCTCGGCATACCGTGCCGAGCCCAGTAGCTTTTTCTCATTTGCCTTCGTCTGGCTCTCTCACTGCTCCTCCTCTTTCTCTCTATCTTACCCAAGCCTCTTCGCATCCTTCCTTCCATTCCCCTGTCTCTCTTAGCATGCGCCGGCTTATTTATTCTAGGCAACCGCGGAGGCGCGCGCGCGCACAGAGCTAGCAAAGACGTGCCGGGGATAACGCGAATATTCCCTGGGAGATGCAGCGCCGCCGCCTTTGTCTTCGGAACGCTAAATTTATTGGCGGCACGCGTGCGCATACGTATTTGCGTTACGACGGCTTTATTGCGGCCCAGCTTTTTTCCGTGCTCTGGAGCTGCTGAAGAAAGAGAGAGGGAGAGAGAGAGAGAGAGAGAGAGAGAATGGCAACGGCGAGAAAAGACCGGATTTGCCGGCGCGTCTTTTGCCTCGGCAGAGAAAATAGGGCTAATGTAGGTAGATAAAATTCCGGAATTTTCCCTCTGGCTTTTTCGCCTTTCGTGCACTCGCTCTCTTTCTCTTCTACGTGCATTATCGCCAGAATTGTAGTTCTTTGATGTGGATATCGATGCGCTTGTATACTAGTTGCTACTTTTAAAGAATCTTTGCGGTTGTTGCTATTGGTTACTGGGGCTCATGATGAATTGTCTTGATTATTTTATTTTCAAGATACGGATGAACCAATTTTTTTTCACATAACAAGAACTAGTTTGTTACAACTTTCTATCCCTTTTAATGAGAGGATTTTAATTAAATATGTATGACTGAGATAGTGGTCAACCCCTTGTTCATAAATATTTCCCCCATAAGTTTTTACTTATTCGCAGGCGAATTTTAATATTTTAATGAAAGAAGTTGTTTCTGACTCTTATGATTTCCTTATGGCATCGTTAAAGCAAAAATGTACGAAATAAAACTTAATATTGGCAATTTCAAACTTTTCGTAAAACCCGATGTTTGTTATTTCAAACTTTGTGCTTTTTTTTAACCCTGCTTTCAGCTCAACATTGAAACTTTAAACTTGCCATGTTACACGATTTCTTCAAATAACTCGAAGGGAGAAAAAGATAGAGAAAGGTAGAGAAAAAGGAATTTTTTAATTAAAATAAGCCCACATCACGGGCCTGAATAGTAATGAAAAATCAATCCATGCATATTCAAGCTTTTTCACAACGTGAGAGAACAAAAAGTCAGAAAGTTTAATCAACCGTGAATGCGAGATTTTCTTGGAAAAACTTCCGATGGTGGCACTGAGCAAGCATAAACTTTCAATAATCTACTGCTCCATTAGCATAAGTAAGCTCAAGCTCTAGACGTTAAAAGTAAGGAAGAGACACCAAGGAAGCGCGGGGGTTGAGAGGGGGAGGGAGGAAGAATCCATACGGCAGCATTTTCAATCAGCCAGAAAAACGTCCACCTTGCGCGCATCTTATCCCACTCATGCATTTTTCAAAAACAGCCGAATGACGTCGTGAGGAGTAGACTGGGGGGGGGGGGGTGGAGGTAGAGCGAGGCGCGCTTATCTCGGTGTCGCGGCACGTAGCCGCAAAGCGAATTTCGAATCTTTTCTTTGCCCTCTCTGATCTACCGCAGTAGTATCTATTCGCATTGTAATCCGAGACGTGACAGTTTTACGGCTTCCGCTATGCCCGTTCTCTTTTCTCTCGACTCCCAGCTTTTTCCGAAACGAGTAGCCTACGACGTTTCTTTCCGATGCATAACTCGCACAGCGCGATCTGGTCAACGGCCGTGTATGACAGATCTCGGAAGTTGAGATCACTTTTGTGCATCCGTGCACGGCAGACAACGAAAAAGAATTGTAACTCCAACGACGCGAATTGATGCTCGAGATTAAAATAGAAAGGGGATTATAGATGAAGAATTGAGCTCTCCTAAGATTGGCCTAAGTCTACATAGTTCTAAAAGCAGCTCTTTATTATTGAGATTGAAGGGATGATATTTTGAAAGTCTACATAAGAAGCTTTATAAATATACAAATTAATTACAGTTGTTTGTTTCATTATTGTTGTAAAATATAGTGAGATACTAAAAAAGCTTTATAAAAAACATAAAGTAAAAAAAGTAATTTCTGCACATTATTCTTAAAACACTTGGGATATATCAAACTCTTGCTGATATGAAGCACACATCAATTCTTCTGCCTCGTAAAGAAAAATGTTACCACAGGGTACCGAATCATGGCTCACGCAGGAATCATAAAACGTCTTCTAAAGTATCTAAGATTTACACTTCCATATATTATAGCCCGAAGATTCAGTTTCGTATTGTGGCGAAAGTCAAGTAAATTCAATTATAATAAAATGGCTGCAGAAGTAAAACCATTATGAAAATTAGACTTTATGAAAATACAAAATTTATTCGAGTTTGAGTAATTCTTCATTCATAAAAATTTTCATTTCAGTCGTAATATTTTTCTCCTGCCTGGGGCAAAACAAACAAAAAGTTAGTGACGCTCGATAAACTTCAATTTGCAAATGAAAAACGGTATCGATTCAAATGATTATTCTCTCGCTCAGTCTTCGAAATTAATCAAAGCCGAAAAAAAAGAAAAATTATTTTAATCTCGAGCTCCGACTTCCAAGTTCCTTTAGCGTAAAAACTCGGCAAACTCACAGGTAAGATAAAGAGCGGAAGACAAGGTGGGTAGACAAAGTTCGTCGCGGCTTCTTTTCTCTCGGCGCGAAGCTGCGATCGATTTGCAGATTGCTGGAGAAAAGTGGCTTCCATTAAGCTTGGCGAGTTTCTTGCGCGCGGTAAGTTCGAAAAAATTCCAACTTGCCGAGACAGTCGAGAAACGGAAATGGCGAGTAAAATTCGAGTGACGGTAACTATTCATGAAGTCGATCGCAATATATCAACTACGAAAGCTTAAACGCTGCGATCATTAATCTTATTTGTGCTCGGCTAGCGAATGACAATATAAGACATTTGCATTTGAAATATCCTTTTAACGTTTATCCGTTTTATTTTTTCTTTTTTATAAAAAAAAGACATAAGATAGGTAGGAAAAACGTAATTGGGTATTTCAATGATATTTCGTAAAACTAAATAACTAATCATTGTTTTTCCAGATAATTATCTATCAACATCCATCCAACTTTAATATAATTTACCACAACACTTTGTCACAGCAATTAATAACGCAATGCTACATTAATCAAATTAGTAGACATTGAGTATTTAATAAATGGCGTTGACAGCGTCAATCATAATTAAAGTTAAATTATCGAGTAATTTTAGTCTTGCATGATTTTGCATAGAATTTGTGAAGCCTTTAATGAAGATTTCTAGTGCAATTTATTCAATAATCTTTTTTTCATATTTCATTCGAATATCCATTAACCATAAACAAGTAACACACTCAACAATTGCATGCTAGTTTATTGCAAAATTTTTATAAATTTTTAGTTTTTCAAACTTTTCTTATTTCTATAAATTCGTCAATAAACCAGCTTGAGAGATTCAGTAACGCGTATAAGAGAAGAGAACCTTTAAAAACGCACCATTGTTGTGGTGCGGAAACTGTCATCAGGCTCCGCTTAACCTGGATCTTAAATACCGCGAGTCTACGAAGGTCCTTTTGTTTGAGGACTGCAAATAATTGCGTCGCTCATTGTGTCGGAGGCTCGAAAAGCTAAGAATCAACTCTGACTCTCTTCACATTGTAAAAGATGAAGTGCACGAGTACGAGCGGAAATAATATGATTATTTGCTCTGCTGGAAAGACACAGTAAATGAAACTAAAATTTAAGTTTATTTACTGATGACTTATGTCAAGATAAAGTCAACAGCGCTGGGTACACAATTTTTACAAAGGAAAATGCCTTTTTCTGTTTTAATTAATTTTAAAGTTAATAAAAGATGAGCGAGTGTTTAACTTTCTTACTTCCGCTAATTTAACAAAAGAGGAAATGAGGCGAAAAAGAGTAAAGTACTAATTAGACAGAAAAAATCAAGGTTGCAATGTCAATATTGCTACTTTAAAATTATACATTTCTCGGGTACAACCATTCCAACTTCTTATCCCGATGAAACCTGTTGAATTAATTATACACATTTAAAAAGTTTAGAGCCAAAATAAAAGTTATAACAAGAGCTCGACAAATTTTCCCAATAAAATAACATAAAATTCAAAAGCAAAACGACCGGGCAATAAAACCGTCCACCTCATCTCTCAATTTCTTTCCAAGCACATCGGAAAGCAATAAACCACTTGCGGTTTTCCCTCGCATTCCTTCGGCTATCAAGCATTAAAGTGGATCTCATTAAAAATTAAGTACTTCACAACTAATCGTCAAAGTTCCGCTTGGCCAGAAAGAGCGCACAAGCGCGTAAGCGCAAATGCACTTAACAGAATAGGAGGACAAAAAAGAAAGAGGAAGGAGGCGAAAGAAAAGCTGGCGAGAAGGCGAATATGGCTCTGGAAAATGGGAGCCTAATTGGTGCTTACTATATATATCCAAGGAGGGGCTGCTACTCCTGCTGCTTCTGTCGCCCATAGCAGCTCGTCTGCGAGAGCTGCAGGCGCGTCATTACGGCGAAATTGTTATTATCGGAGACAAGCGCAAGAAAAGTCTTTTTCACGCTTAATCATGTAGCCGAGGAGAGTAAGGAATTCTTTTATTTTTTCCCATTGGACGGTATCGCAGCACCGGCCGGCGGCGATTCCTTAGACGCTTCGTCGTCTTTTCGCTCAATTGGTCTTGTAGAAGGTGCCACGAGAAAGAAAGAGAGAGAGAGAGAGAGAGAGAGAAAGACAAAAGTGATTTTCTTCGTAATTGAGCTCCGTGCAAATTTACCTGAGACTGACTGGCAAGCTTCGCTTGTGTGTACAGTGAAAGGCTATATGGGAGTTTGCTTATCCCCGGCTACCTTTTATGGATTCGGCGATAAATGAGGCTATGTTATATTTTATGTTCAAGAGTTGTACGTATCGACGCGGAACAATCTGCTTAATGCGTTTGCGGTGTTTAATCGGTTGGCCACCTCAACAATTGATGGTCGGATTTAATGAGCGACATTTCCCTACAAGTTTAATTTATTTTTATGAGACATTAGCTATATACGTATACGGCATTAAAGAAGCCGTGTACGAATAATTTTATGTGAAAAAGCAATTTGCCGGATTAAACAGTTCGGACTTTGGTTTCTCTCGCTAACTTATTTTCTCATTTGACTCGTCGCTCTCGCGAGGAGAGTAACAACAACATTTGGCGGCACAAAGGAAATATGAAATCGAGTCACAGAGAAGAGACTGGCGACCGAGAGAAATTAAAGCCTCACAAAAGCGCGCGCCGTAATTTCGTTTCCCCGCTTTCTTTCATTCGCGCGCGCGAATAACCAAGTTAATTTAGCCGTCGCTTCGGATCACGGATGAAAATCAACGACAACTGAGCCGCCTCCTCGGCCTTCCCCTTATCGAGAATCCGAGCTTGGTTATCAGAGCAAGTTATTCACTAGCGAAACTGAGCGAAAAAGGAGAGAGGGAAAAAAAGAGTTACATGAAAACACGAAATACAAGCTGATGACAAAAGAGAAAGAGAGGGTGGGCGGTAGGAAGTGAGTGGGATGGGGAGGGAAGGGAGAGGATTGATGCTGAAAGGATTAAGGGTCGGCGGCGGATGAAAAGTTAGCTATCAGGGAGGACAGAGGGTCGCGCGTACGGAAGCTACGGCTCGCGCGCGCGCGCGCGTGAGAGAGCGAAAGCCAATTTTCCGAGTTACCCCAATAAGAGCGGCAATTTGCTGTCTCTCGCCGGCGTCGTCTAAAGTGAGGCAAAGGACGCGTCACGCGGCAGCCGGCCTCCCTAGCTCCCTCCTGCCACACGCACGTCACGCGGAAGGAGAGGCGGAGAAGATAGGGAGCTCGGAGGGAGGGGAGAGGCGTCGTTGCGCTGAATTCTGTTTTATGTAAATTACACGGGGGAGGGAGTTGCGAGCAACTACCCTGATTTAACTTGGCCCTTTATGAGTGCACCTCGCACACACGGACGGGCATTCACACAGACACGCCCGAGCGAAGCGCGCCTACGGTATATATCTCTCGTCCCAACTAATTTTCAGCCGTGCGCGAAATTTCAGTCGCGCCCGATGTCTTGATAACCTTATCAGACCTGTCATTTTCCAACGAAAAAGACCGCTAAATAGGATACTTAGCGGTGGATTAAGTCTTTTGTAATTTAACCATTTTCTTCTCCCCTTTTTTACCCTGCCGCGATAATTGAAGTATAATTAAAATTTCTTCTTTTCTGGTTTACGCTGCCGTTACTTGTCAAACGGCTTTATCAGCCCGGAGACGTCGTAACGTTTCTAATGCTTCCGGGGACTCCTTCATTAAGTACACTGAATAGCAAATATTTTCTGTAACAATTAATTTTATCGGACGTTTAATTAACCATTAACTCTCTCGGCTCGCTTATTTATAACTATATATAGCTCTCGTACACAACTATAAAGTAGCGTATACATTTAGTAGCAGAGGCAACAAACGAAAATTATACAGGCCTTTGTCTGTGCCTCGTCTCTTGAATACAAAGGAAGTGATTAAACCTTGAGATTTAGACACGCGATTCATCTAAGTAAGTTTAAGCAAAGCGACTTGAGCCAAACGAAAGTGATGACCGATGTTATTCCAACTTTGTTTGATGATTAAACTGAAAATCGCTAATTTCATTTATTCAGTCTAAAAGCTACACCAGAGAGATATTTCGATGAACTAAATTTCACCGAAACTCCAGCGAAGTAAAACTATTTGATGCACTGAAATTTTTTCGCCGTAGACTCTGAAAATTGATTTCGAACATTCTTGGCCCTGAGAAAAATGTAGCAAGCAATACGTCTAAAGCAGAGAGAAAGAGAGTCTGCTGCAGTAACTTCCATAACTTCGAAGATTCTCCAGAAGAAGACAGACACGTTTTGCGATAAGCGTTTACGAGCGTAGCAGTAAACTCGTGAGAGGTGATGGCGGGGAGGAGAGGGTGAGGGGGATGGAAGGGCAAAGAAATATTTCTGCGACACTCTGCGCATCGCATGCACTTCCTAGACATCCTCCAAGCTTTATTGAATTATTTCACTCGGGCTGTACGTGACAACGCATACATAAAATACAATCCCGACAACACCGACAAAACAGAAATGTTTTCTCCTTGCCCTATCTATCAGTCCGTAACGTTGAGTGCTTTATATTTTTAATTAAATATCGTAATTTACCCGGGGCCTTCGGCAAGTCGAATAACGAATGAGCATTGCGGAATACGTACGTCGCCTGAGACGTTTCTATGTTTTTCTGCTTTATCAAAATTCCTATTAAACTCGGATTATCTATTTACGAAAAGTCCGCGGAGAGATTAATGACAGTAATTTATCTAATTAAAAGTAGAGAAGTCGCCGTTAGCGATGAAAAGAAGCTAGCAAAGGGACCGAAAAAAGTGTCTACTCCGGAATTCAATCATTTTGCTTCAAGTGTTTTACTCTTATCAAAGGCGTTACAGACCTTCGACTTTGCCGCGCGCGGACGCAAGACCCCGACGGAATAAAAGAGAGGAAACGAAGAAACGAGGGTAAAAAGGACTTTGGCTGCGCTAGCCTAAAAAAAGGAACCCGGCTTATGCCATTATAGTTCTTATATAAGGTGCCCGAGGACTTGCTGCCTCGGAGCCTCGGAGTAATAGATGGCTTTCAAATGTTACATGCGATTCCCAAAAGTTCGACCTTTAGCGCGTCCAACTTTCTTAACTACACACCGCGAGTTTTATTACCGAACGTGTAATAAAGGAGAAAAAAGGCAGAAAATATTTTATTGCTGGAAAATTGATAAAGCTTCATAACTATTATTTCCAAAGTTTATTTACGAAAAGAAAAACATGGTTAACATGAATAAAAGAACACGACTAAAAAATCTAACTTGAACAAAAGACTATCTAGGCATTTCTGAAAACAAAAGCGAAAAAAAAAACGAAAAAGAAAGTCAAATAGCGAGAAGGAAACAATAAGCATTCCACTCGCTCTCCTTTAACAATTTAGCTCGAATCTCCGTTGAATCTCCATTTTGTCGTTTGCCCTTGCCCGTTTCATCACGCCACTCGGTCTGTATCTCCAATTTGCACGTCGGAGTGCAGCTCTTTCTCAGCAGGAATCGCGCTGAAGGAGCAGAAAGAAAAAAAAATGCGAGAAGCAGCGGCTTAACTAGCCGGATAAAAGGTATTGGACGAGAGAAGATAAAAAAGTAAAAAAAAAGGGGGTGGGGGTATATAAGAGGTAGAGAAGCAAGTGAGAGCGGGCGCTGGAGGTCTTCTATTGCAAATATTATGTTGAATCCCTTAGCTGAATGGACACAATGGCCGGACGCTTTCCATTATATCCGTAAGTCCTGAGCACGGATATAAGTACACGATATTAACCTTAGAGCGTCGCAGGTGGAGCGTGCAGCCGAGAGCTTTTCTCCGAGCCTGCCGTCGCTACTGAATGCGCGTGCAACTGCACCCTCTCCTCTCAACCCCCGAGGGAAATATCGCGTATTTGCTGCTTCTGCTGCTGCAGCGCCTGTCTCTTTATGCGACCAGATGACAAAGACGCCTGAGAAACGCTTATGACGCTGCTCGCAACGAGATGGATAATCAGCTCGAGGATTTTTCATTCGTTGTAGACTAGCAGTAGAAGAGTCGAGAGATGAGAATAAAGGAGTGGAACAGTCTTGAGCTCTTCCCTTTTTTCCTCTTCTTTACTTGGTTTTTTTTTCTTAATAGACTCTTTCTTTTTTTAACTTATATCTTATATAATCACTTGATATTAAAAATGGTGATTATTTTTAAGAATTTTGGTAAAGTGGATAGAGCGAAAGTGATTTAATTAACTCAATTGATTAGATTTCGTGAAAATCGTCAAGTGCTTACTTCGAGTTAATTACATTCCAGTGAATTAGAGATATACGTAAAGTATCTTCAAATAGTTTAAGCGGTTTATAAAGTGTTCAACTACCGTTCGATTATTTTTATTTGACTTGTGATTTGTAAACTATAATAAGGTAGTCTAGACAATCCCAAAAGTCAATATTCTAATATTAAAAGAATTAGGGATTCTAGGTCGACGCGAAGCACCACGAGCAAGCAATTACGTTTAATTAAAGTACTTTTGAATTTACGAGCATGTGTTCTAATTATTGTATGTTTAGCCAAGATAATAGCTGGAACAATAAGGCTGGCACCAAAGTAGTATCATGATTTACGTCATGGAAATTGAACAAACTCTTATCGCAAGTCTATCTTAACATACCAGATTTGTAGTTGTCGTAAATTCTATTGTCTTTCATGATGACTTATTTAATCAAATGAGAAATAGAAATTGTAATAAAGAATCTTACGTGGAATCTCTGGCTTCTCAATAATCAAGACAGCCAATAACTAGCCAGATAATAAAGTGTAACTCGAGCGAGATCGTAGCGCTGGAAATGACGAGGCCGCGGTTATTTCCCAATTAGATGATAGTAGCGCGCGAGTACGAGCCCTGTGCCAGCAGCTATGAGGCTCGAGGGAGTGCAGGGCTAGGGGAGGGGGAGCGAGAGGAGGGGGTAGTTCCCGCGCAATTCGGTGCGCGCCTACTACTTGCGAGAGTTCGGCATTCGGCGCGCCCGGACGTCTAATTAAGGTTTGATGCGCGACAAAGCTACGGTATGGCGCCCCTGCCGTGAATTCGTTATCGCTCATTAATTATCGCCATATTGCAGCCGCGTGAAACGGACCGCGTTCGACTGCAATTACGATTCTGTAGCTTCTCCTGCGCCGTAACTACTTGGCCAGACGATTTTTTGCCTGTTACTACTTATCGAGGCAAACTCGTAATTTTGACATAACTGTAATTTTTATCTTCTGGCATATAAAGTGACCACGCTTGAATGTTCAATCTAATAAAAATTAATGTTGTCCAAGTGATTCCTAAGTTTCAATCTGCTCTCATTATCTCGGTCAATTACTGCCATTCACGTGAAAGTACACACTAGCGCATAAGGTTATCAACAGTCGGAACAACGTCAAAGGCGAGATAGTTAAACGGGGACTCGACAAAAGCTGCGTAGGATTCCTGGATACAGGAGCACTCGAATCTTCGGGCTGGTCTCAACGAGCGAGACTCTCGAGGTTAAACGAAGCCCAGAGCTAAAGTGCCGCGTCCCAAGGCTTTCCACGGCCACGTCGGCCGCTTGCGCCAGTTGTCTGCGGCAAACTCAAAATTGAATAACTTTGCCGCTCGCTGCTCGAGCTCGGGGAATAAGCTTCTCTGCCTCACCGCTCAGATGTTAGTCTATAACGTTGTTTTACACGCTTGCTACTGAAAAGTGGACGTGTGCTGTTAAACTGCTTTTGTTTTCCTCCTACTCCGGGAGACACACTGTGTCGCCGGTTTTGGCCAAGGTGACTTTTCGGAAAAGCGTCGCCAGCAGAGTGCCAACTTTATTACCAACTATTCTCTGGACATTGTATGCTTGAGCACAAATATAAAAATCCTTTTCTTCGCAATTTTTAACGAATCAAAGAATTGCTTTGAAATCAAAGCTGAGGCCAGGCAGAGTAAATCTTGAGAAAAAACATGTGGTCAAGAACGTGTCTGCTCGTATAAGCGAGTATCGGACAAGACTGGTTGATCAATCATCAGTCGAGTACGTCATCGTACGCCAGTCGTAGGGAAAACAATGACTGCAGACGTATTATGCCGACCTATCATGTCGGCCATCATTCTCGAGGCCGAGCCACACCAATAGCTCAGCGTTAATCTTAATTCAGGAGGTCGCACTAGCGCGCGAGACGAGTCGGACACCTATTGATCGCGCGTTCGCCGCTCAAATTGAAATCTTGTCGCAGCGACAGAGAGGGGGAGAAGGGTGGAAGAGGGAGGTAGGTAGAAGACGACGAGCGCTCATTCATCGACGTCTGAATACCATACAATCCGAGAAGCTAGGACTAGATGAGGGAGGGACAATTAATCGACGTGCCTCAGTAGTCCTTCTGTAATACGGCTCTGGACCAATGTGCCCTAGGCTACGTCCAGGCAAACGAGCCGCGTCATTTGGCTCTGGGAGCTCCTCTGCGTCCAAAGCTCCTCGCTCCCTTTGAAATATGAGCGCGCACGCAAGTGCCAGCTAGCCGCGAGTTTTCGAGAGAAACACACGGCTTTGATGTGAGAGATATATCTTTTCCACTTTACGCCCCACAACCCCAGCCCACTCCCCGCCATTTTCACCAACGAATATCTATGCATTTGTCCTTGAGACAATACTCGTAGGTTCTATTGAGCCAGTGCTCGCCCTTCTTACGAGCATCATGGCTTCGAGGGAGAGGCCAAATAGACGAATGACATATTATTTCGTTTGTTTGCCTGGCATCGTTTGTTTACGTGCACGACTTATTTTTTTGTATTAATGATGCTATCTACGTGTTTTAATTGAATTGATGTAGCGTTAGAGTTAATAAAGGGAATTGCTTTTGTTTCTATGCTGTTTGGAGATTCGTAAGTAGATAAAGTCGTGTTTGGTAAGACGCGTAAAATTTCCTTTTTTTTATTTTTCATTTGTAGATTGTTTAGATTTTAATTATTGAACTTTTTACGACTTTAAAAATTAAAAAAATATATTTATTTAATAAATATAACTACGTAAGACTAGTAAAAAAATACAAAATTTCATTTTACTTTATCTGGTTTACAAAAAAAGTTTATTACACACTTATAAAATTTTTTTCATAATATAGTATAGAAAACTTTTATGTTTGCAGTGCTTGCCGTATAAACTTTGGATATAAAGTTAATTATCCAAAATCCGAAATTTGAAAATTTACGAGATGTTCTGCGTATGTATTAAAATTGTATGAAAGTATCAATATTTATCTCGGATTAAACGTATTATAAAAATTTAATCTAATATTGAAGTAAAGTTAAAAAAATTTAACTTTTCTTTCCTCTCTTTTCCATTATTTCCAACCAACTAGAATAAATAAACAAAATAAACGTTAAAACTGCGTAAAACTGACTGGAAAAAATGTGGGTTCTCGTATAACCCGTGCCCCCTATCATCTCAGCTTCGAGATATCTTACAGAAAGCCCAAGGCTTTGTGCTCCAGCACGTTTCTCCGCAAGCCCCGGATTCCGTAGTCGCGTGCTAGCAAGACACACGAGACGCATTCCGGCGTTGGCATTTTTGGTCCTGCAGCACGTCGACGCGTCGTCGACGTCGTTGCAAACCTCTCGTAACAGCACACGTCCCTGTCTCTTGCTCCAACGACGATCGCGAGAGATGAAGAGGGATAGACGTGGCCACGATCGCGACGTGCCAAGTGATTTATGCGAGGCGCGTGGCGACTCCTCCCCTCCCCGATGCCCCCTTCTCAGCCCTCTGCCCCTCGCCACATCGTCCACGCTGGACGGGCTTGCGCAACGATGACGCATTGCGATAACGTGACCGAGCTACGCTTCTTCGCGCAACAGCCATCGTTCGCAGCGAGAGCTCTTGAGTTTTACGGCTCGCTCGTGATACCCTCCTCTTCTCCCCCTCCGCACAATTGTATTCTGAGCTTTTTTTGACTGATACAATGATGCGACGTCTTGTCGCTGTTGCAGTTGATACGGGTTTTTCATTATGATAGAAACGGTTTGAGCGTGACGAGGGAAAATTGTTACATGAGTATAAATTGGAGAACAGTATAAATAATGTAAGACGAGCAATTAACTAGAAGATCATGTATCTGAAACTTAACGTATATTATATAATATAAATAAGAATTGGGACGAGACATGTTAATTAGCAAAAATTTTATTATTTTAAAAATAAAAGTTGAATTTTCAAAACTTTATCGTCTCTATATACCTAGGAAAAGCAGAAAGCAGAAGCAAAAACAGAAAACAGTTGCTTTTCGATCAATCAAGTAAACGTCAATAAACGGACACATCCAGAATCACAGGGCCAAGCGAGAACAAAGATCACTCGATCACAGCCGGAGGTAGACGTCGTGACCGCGAGAGCGTCAGGGAGTAATAACCACGCATTTGGGATATTAATGTGAAATGTGACGCTAAATCGTGAGAGCAACAGACGCCGAGATGTTGGAAGATCAAGTGGTACGGTAATACGCATAATCACGAGGTACAATTAATGTAGCATTGCAAAATTTCTGATGTGTATAATCAGATGTAGACTGTTTTATTTGCTCAGCTGTTGGAATATCACTTTTATTATAGTTGCTTTAGAAGTACATTGAACGATTCATTTTTTTCCTTCTATTATTTGCGATAGGACAGAAATTGAGAAATAAAGTTTTTCTGAAATTGAATACAGATGTGCTACTTTTGTTTGATACTTTTTTCGATCGATGTTTGCTCGCTGATACTATTTTTCCCTATAACTTTCTCTTGCTAAGTAAAATAAAAAAGACCGGTTTATAAATAAACTTCGTCTAGTACTTACGAATCAATGTTCACTGAATAAAGTATGAAAAAGCTTACCTGTAACGATAGAAAATTTAAAATTTTATTTCGTAAACAAAACTTTGAAAGATATAATGATAATCATATTTTAAATTGAAAATTAATAAATTTATATATTCTGATGAACTTTTAAATACATGTGTTTCTTTTCATTAAAGTTACATAATTCAATATGACAGAAATAAGTGTAATCTGAAAAAATGAATAAAAATCAAGCGATTATTCGTAAGAAAATCCAAGAGTAGCTAAAGAACGAAGCTCTCAGCACATTACCGTTATCCCATGAAATTCCGATTATTCTTCGTTTCCCCGAACGAATTCTGACAGTAACTCGAATAAGCAGGTGCGAAGGAGGAGAATTCCATTCTTGCGCGTTCGCGGGCAATCCCCAAAGGAGAGACCCACAGTGCCGTACACGCGCTCTCTCTCTCTCTCACACACACACACACACACGCGCACAGACACACTTCTACGCTCAAGCCTCCCTATCTAATAAACCCACATTCGCATTTCATCGAATAGTACTGCTTTGCCTCGCAATAGAAACTTCCTTCCCTCTACAGCAAAGAAAAGTTGCGTCGTCCTGGTATTGTTCTGGGGCAGCCGATATACCCGTGGGGATGAGCCAAATCCCGGCTCTGCGACTGGGTATTGCAAGTCTTAATTGTATTAGGCCGTTTGTAAAGCTCCTCGGGAAATATCGATGTTTGTTGCCGGTAAGTGACCTTTCGTTACGATTATTCGGCGATTTGCCGTTTTATTGCGCCAATTTAATATTCTCTTTGTTGATTTGCAGCTTTTATTTCAAGTGCATTGAAGTATACGCATCACGATGCATCGGTTTTATCCACCTCACGGAAAAATGTGAATTTCAATGTTTAAAGTACCATTGAAATTTTATATCGCAGGCTGTATCGACTCCTTCTCAACGATTCCTTTGTCATTCTAATAGAAAATTTTACTTTTGTACTTTACAAGTGTACACTTTCAATGTTCATAGGCATTTCAATGTTTGGTTAAGCCTTATCATGACACTGTGAACAGTGTCAATCAATTAATTATCGGCCACAAAAGAACAAAAAACACACAGAAATCGCACCATTTATGCCGACGGTTTTTCCCGTACGAAAGTCCAGAGTACCGCAAATACAAGGCTGAAATTAGCCCAGATTTACACAATCGCCCGACTGGAAAATCCAATGAAAAAATCCTCGGCGTTAACATACGCCACGATATTGGATTTACATTCACGTCATATGTAAGCGCGTACCAGCAGGCAAGGTGGTCCTTTGATTGACGAAACGAAGTACAGAACTGCGTGTGCAAGGGAGAGGGCGGGCGAATGGGGGAGGGGTGAAACGAGAAAGAGCGAGCTACAGCCGTGCTAGTAAGGGCGTTTAATTACGGCTGAAGTAGTCAGCGGGCAAATCAAGTGTACCAATCGAAAGCCCCGGGCCCTCTCGAGCCTCGTGAATTCCAACTCTCACGAGGGAGTGAAAGAGAGGGAAGGGAGAGCAAAGAGGGCGAGAGAGAGGGGGCGCTTTAGCTACGTATAAGATTAACGCGGCAGTAGTATAGCTGGCTGTTTATGAAGCAGTTAACGCTCGCTGCGCCCGTCGTCGCGTTTGTACGATTCGTTTCATGCGCGACTGTACGCGCTTATGCGCGCCCCTCGGTCTGTTTGCTAAGGGGAAGGGTTGCCCGAACACGCGCCCACCCTCCCTCGCGATAATCCGTGTGCCCGCATCTGTCTGTGTGTCGGCGCGTGGATGTGTGTACGCGGTCCTGCGCCAGCCGAGATAACGAGCACGTGAATCGCGCTTCCAGATTGCTAAGCAGCTCCTAATTTGATGCCGGATATTGTTTTGCGATCGATCCTTGATAAGGTTGACTTTATCGTTGGCTAAGCTCTCTTTGGTCCTCATTTTAAACAACTGACTGTCTTCATTTTTTAGTATTTTTCAGTTTTTTATCTTTTATTTTTTAACGGATTTTGCTGACTGCAATTTGTCGTGGATGTCTTAATTGTGACCAATCATTAATTAGTATTACAACGAGGACGTTGACTGGTACATATGTAAATAGGTCAGAATTGTTGAGATAATTATTTGGGCTAGATGGATTTGAAGCTTTATTCAATATTATAATGAAAATAATAATTAATTGTAATTTAAAATAAAACTTAACGCTGATGATTTTTTTAACAAAAACTCTGTAGATTATTTAACCACAGTTATATCAGTTCCTTTTATCACCAACTACCTTCTAATAATAATCTGTTAGTTATTACATTATCCAAATATTGTACATGTAATATACTGCCCGTTTCCTTTTGAACAATTTTCTATTTAATTAAGCTTTCATATCCTCTGCGCGATTATGATTAAAATTTGGAATTCAAATTTCATGTATGAGAAAACAAATTTTGGTCACCAAAAATTAATTCATTCTATAAAATATACCATTGTTCGGAACTAGATTAAAACTTTCGACGTGTGCAGGAAACAGCTGTATCTTCTCAAAATTTAATTATTTACTTTATTGAAATGCTACTCTTTTATTCAGTAATTATTTGTTGTATGGAAAATAATAATTTCAAAAGAAAAATACAATGTGGTCAAAATTAAATTTCTTAAAATATTACTACCATTTTAAATAATCGTCGCAAAGTATCATTATACCAGAGCTTAAAATTAAGTTATAAAAATGTCATAAAAATTTCAATTTCAAGATGAAGTTCTAACAACTTTTTCAATTTTCGTCAAGCAAGCCCAAAGAAAATTCTTTACCAAAGAGTTTGGAAATCATTAAAGTATTTATACTGTGAAAAATAAAGTTATTAGAAATTGTTGGTTTCCATCAAAACATGAAATTATGAAGTAATTACAAAAATTTTAAGATTACATTTTTTAATCATTTTACCTTTAGCCGTAACTTGTTAATAATTTTCTCAGACGAACAGTATGTATCTGGCAATAATGATTCATAAAGATTTACTGTGTGTTACGTGTATCATACCTAGAACTGAATTGTATTGTACGAAGTGCGAATTCTCTTTTGTAAAAGTAATCTAAGAGAAATTCGCTCTTGGGATGGTAACTCATCGGAATCCTGTGAAGAAAGTTTGCCAACTAGTGAGAAAATCTGAAGTCGAACCGAAATTGGAGCTTGCGGGTTTCAGCAAAGCAAGTGTATTCAATCAAAAAGTATTTGGTTTTTTATCACTTTGACAACTGACGTATACTTCATTGATTTATAAATGTCTGGGAATTACAAAGAAATTCACATTCACTTATTAAAGAGTATTTATAGATCAAAAAAAAATGTCTTAACAGTCAAGTTTTTCGTACTTTCATAGCTGTTAATACTTGGTATAAAATGTAATGAAATTATAATGCCATTCATTAAGCAATTTAATTTATTACGTTTGCTTATGAGTGACATTGATTAGAGTAATAAATTTATATAGCAATAAATTACTGACAACCTAATAAAAGAATGATAAATTTGTAGTTTCTTTCTTTTGAATACCTGCTTTTACTGTACTGTCGATTGAATAGAATATTGAAAACATATCATTATTGTCAAGTTGGAAAAAAAATTTTTTTTAACTTTATAAATAATATAAAAAAAACTAAAATCTGTAAAAAAGTTAACTACTTTTAAATAAAACTTTTGAAAGAAGATTATGATCTGTTTAAATTATACGCTCATTACCGCTGGCGCGTATTTAAAATGTTCCTTATAGTCTTTATAATTATCAGATGAGTCTCCCTTCAAAACGACGTAAACGTTAAAGAGTTGCTCTCCAATTTGTAGGTCTAATATCCCATTTGACATACAAATTCGTCAAAACCATGCAAAGCGTCACTAGACTTCTATTTACCTTCTGGCTTAATGATTCATATCTTGTAGCTACCCCGTGGGCATGAGAGCTTTGCTCATTACACTCAAGTACCTTGCAGGTTCACTACAAAGATGCTGCTGGTCAAATAAAAAACAGGCATTTTTCGCAAGAGGAAACAATTAAATAATAAAACAAATTAATGTAAAGCATGTCATTTACACTTCTTCAATTCAATATTTTTATAATTTTCTATTGATATTTTATCATAAAATATATTTTAAGTCGTCACATGCTGATAGTGACATCACTTCCTATAATTCGAAAATACGCTATTTTTATTTACTCAAAACTGAATTGATGACTTTGTTAAGTAATTGATCAAGATAAGGTGCGTCACACATGTCGAAGGTGAGATACAGTGAATTTAAATTATTCATCTCATACATGTATATAAAAACCACGCAATTTCACTTCAGCAAGTAGAAAATAACAGTTGGAAACTGAAAGATCATTTGACGAAGGTAAGTTTAATTTAAAAACATAGTTACAATTTTATTGCAAAATACTATCTCTAATAATCAACTATACAAATAAATGGAAAAAATTTTTGTTTTAGTTATTTCATAAACAACCAAGATGCAATTTCAACACATTCTGTTCTTTTTATTAATTTCATTTTTGGCTACAACATTAGTAAAATCACAAGAGTCTCATGATCATGATGTTGTAAATCCAGAAGTAAGTGAACCTTCAATTTTTAGTGATTAATATGTGAAATCTTATTTTCTATATTACTTATATTAATGGAAAAAAATTGTAGTGCACAATGTATAGAGAATGTCCGGATGGCTGTTGTGTTAATCAACGTTGTTTGACAGGTAAGATTATTAAAAAAGCTTTGTTTGTGTTTATTTTTAGGTAATATCAATCTAATAATGTAATAATTAATACGTTTAATAAAAAAATTTAATTCTCAGAATGTTTCTGTCCACAATGCGACCCTGACCAAATGTGTGATCTTTCAATTGGAGTTTCTGGTCCCCAAAAAACAACATTATCCAAGTGCATCTATTTCAAACAATTCCACTGATGAGAATAATCATTTAAATTTTTATATTGCACAGTAAAATTAATGCTCGATAAACTTATTAGTCGTATTAATAATAAAAACAAATTAATTCTTTAAATTATACAAAATAAAACTGAATAAATAAAATGATCTTGATGTAGTAATTGAAATATTAGAGAAACCTTTCTATTCCTAACAAATCCAAAGCCCTTCTGTTTATAGGCCTGATAAGCCTCGCTAATTATGTTCTTTGACGGTTAATCAACGTATGTCGCTTTAGCGTACGCTCAAACGTACTTACGAAATCGCTCGAGGGCGCAGAAACTCTGAAAGCCAGAACAGACGGCTTGGTCACACGGCTTATAACTATTACGGAGGTTCATTCATAAATTTCCGGTAGACGCCACAAACAGTAATTTCCGGCTGCGGAAGGAGGAGTGATCTTCTCTGCTGAGTGAAAGCTCGTGCAGGTGGCGTCTTTGTATACACGTGCTCCCCCGCACACACCTGTGGAGAATCATAAGGTTTCCAATGCAACGAAGAGCTAGCAAAGGCCTCTATCCTCCAGCGTAAAGCGAAAGAGGCTAAAAGCTTTTACTAAAGCTAGGGCTGATGAAGTTGGTAGGGAGAAGAGCCTTATTTTCGAGAAATAAGTTCCGAGGCAAGAACGAGTGCTTCTTCTTCAGCTATATCTGATTAGTCGTGTAATTACTTTGCGCTCAGGCTAGAGGTGTCGCTGTTTCCTCGGCTTTATTAAAGCTGCTGCACGTAATAATGTGATTTATTATCAACCCCCTGTGTATTCTTGTAAGATGATTATCAAAGATAGTCTGATTTAATTGATCCTTTTGTTATTGCACGATTTTCAATTACAATGTCGCACAGTATGTTGTTTGGAGTTTCAACAAAAAATTGTCGGCACAAGGTAACAGTATCTATTACTATGGTTCTCGAAAGTTTTTTTTTGGGTAAAGAAAAAACAGTTTTAATTAAATCCTTTCGCTAAATTAAATTTATGTCGTTAAAATTGTCTTTGTTGATGAGAACAAGCCAGTATTTTTATTTTATAATTTTAGTGCACTTATGTTAATGAGACATTTAACTACAGTATATAAAAAGTGCAATTATTAAATCTAAAGTATAAAGAGTTTTGCAGTTAAAAATATTCATAAATATGTTTACTTCAAATATTTTAAATAATCTTTATTTTTGTTTTTTTACAGCTTTTGCTAAAAAATCTACTCGTTATCACCTCTTTTAATTAAAATTTTTATGATCAAAAGCAGTGACGTAACTAATGGCACGTATAAGGTATGGTTAAAAAAAAGGAGATAGAGCGTAGGACATACTTCTTGAATTCAGTTCAAGGAATTTATCTTTATAGTAGATTTATGAAACCAAACTTATAACAATGCAAAATTTTAATTAAATTTGAAATATTAAAAAAATTTTCCAATTTTTCCGCTCCTAATTTATTCTTGATTCAACATACATAAGCAGTGGCGCCACAAACGAGTTACTAAAATTTATTAAATAAATTTTTCACGAATAAAATATTAAAATAAAGTCAATGAAGGAGCTTAATTATTATCACAACAATACTTTATTATTTCCCAATAACATTCTTCTTTCATTCAAGCAGTTCAACAATGCAAGTCTTGGAAAGCACAAGAAAAAATTCGAAAGGAGAAAAAAGATGGAAAGCTCCAAGGAACTAAAGAATAATTACGACCAAGACTCCAGCGCTTGGCCATCCGGTACGCCAGATGTCATAGTAACAGTAGTCCCGGTACTTGGCACGATCAAAGAAAGTTAATTATTCCAAGCAAATGCCAGACGGTCCAAGCCATATCTCTGCCGAGCGGCAACTTATCCACCTTTTCTCTCTCCCTCTCACTCTGTTCGTCGTTCAAACAAATTTTCCACCACCATCCGGTCGCCTTTTATTTTCCCCGCAATTTTCGCGTCTCAGTGAGATTGCTTTCCCTCCGAAACCGATAATGAGTGAAAAGTTCGGGAAAATGGGGGGGGGGCAAGCAGGGTGAAGGTAAGCCGCGCTTTACGCGGTAGTTCATTTCAGTACGGCAGACGTCTCCGTCTTTTAATTAAACACTTTGTTCGAGTGCGCGGCCGCCATCAATTAAGCCAGTCGGCCGTACTTTGCCTACTCTTGCCACTCCCTCGATGGGGTGCGCCGACGCTGGCTGGCTAAAGAAAGGACGAGGCCGGCCGTCGTGGTTCAGCGTAAGAGCCGCTTGACAGCTGCTCGGGTTAATGAGACGCCGGCCCAGGCAAAAACTCCAGAGATGTTTAAGATTAATGACGCCGGGGGGGGGGGTTAGGGGGATGGGGCTGCGATCAAGAGGTATTAGCAAGCAAGCGAGTGCAGCTGACTGGCTTGCCTTTTAAAGTGCGCCACAGTGTCGCTGCTCCTGCTGGGCAGATGCTTTTGTTTGCCCCTGCTTGTCGTTTACACAAACGCCTTGTTTCTCGGATATTTGTCAACACGGGCCTTTTCGACGAATTGCAAAAAGCCAAAATTCGCTCAAGTAATGAACACAGTTTCGGCCAGTTGTACAATTCGCGCCCTCGGGCTTTCTTTCTTCTCTTTACTTTTACAAATAATCGCGACTATTCGTCTTGATGAAGACGTTTCTAGTGGAATCGTAAATTCGGGTAAATTGCATTTAAGAAGCCATTTGTACGTGGCGAAAAGGGTGCGATGTCGAAAAACGCAGAGCTCGCAGCAGCAGGCACCGCAAAAAGCGCCGAGAGCAATCCCAAAATTGCAGGGGGCGAAGAGAGAGGCGGAGGGCCGATATATGGGCCGCGGCTCTGGGATGCAGGTGCCTTTTTCACCTCCTCCACCACCGACGGCTTCCTGCACCTCCTCCCTCCTCCCCCAAGAGAGGGAGCTGCCTCGTAAAGTAGATTTCGCCGGCGGCGATACGGAACGGCCGGCAAAGTCTAGGGAGGATCTGAGAAACGTGAGAAAAAGGAAATCGATGGAGTGTGGAGAGAAGAGCCCTAGAGAGAGACGGCGGGAGAGAAGGTCGGAGGAAGAGTTTATCCCGCCACCGAAACTTAACCCAATTTTTCGACATTTTTTTCCTTCCTTCAAAGCCGACGGTGAACTAGCCTTTTTTCGCAGAATTTATTGCCCCCGAAATTTTTGAAAAGCACGGGTATGCACGCTGCTATGCTCGCGTGTATGTATGGTTGATGGAAAAGATTCGACTTGACAGGTGAGAGAGCGTTTATCTTCGTTACGGCTGTAGCCTTTTTTCTATTTTTTTTAAATCTACGCCGAGCCTGAGTGTATTGAGAATAAAATATGCATGGGTTATTTTTTGTCGACGATCATACTCGCCCCGAAAACAATTTTTGGAATTAATGATTTTTCACGCGGTACGCGATGTAAATTCATCATAAATATGAGTTGCACGGATAAAATCTTGGGATATACGATTTTTAACGAATGTGGAACATGTTCCTGTTGAATTCGGTCAAATTACGCTGGAGGGAAGAAAAAATTATGATACCCGGAGGAAATGTTAATAAACTATATAGCAGTCTCCACAGGAGAATATTACAAAAACTTAAAATCCAAGTGCAGCGTGAAATATTAATCAGAAACCAAAGTAGACTCGCATTAAAATTTCGCAACCCCGCCTCTCCCTTCAGCCTCCCCTCCGCCCGCCAAAAAAAAACCTCGGGAAAAAAGCGTAAAGCTCGCAGTTATTATACTGAACAGCGAAACAGTCGGCAAACCGCTCTCGGCTCAGCTTTGCGCACATCCTCAAAAATTCATGTCCAAAAACAAGACGCTGCAGAATGTTTCTCTCGGCCCATCCCCCGGCCAGGATGAAAAATGCAAATCACACGCGAGAGAAGCTTCTCTGAAGCTTTATACGCTCTTGCGTGCATTTGCGCTCTCGGCGGTCTAGAGAGGGGAAGCCGCGTTTTTCTCTTTGCCAGGAGTAGGTCCGCAGATTGCCCGAGGCGCGAGAGCGCGCGTGCCTGGATATCTTGACGGAGAGCTTAACGCAGAGCGAAGGCTTGCTTGGAGAGATGGAGAGATTTTTCCCCGGCGGAGAAATACATAGCGTCGCTGACCATAAGTATAAGTCCTCCGACCTCCGGGATTGCTCGCCGGATTTACTCTCTTCCTCTCTTTTTCTCTCTTATATTCGCTCTCTCTCTCTCTCTCTCTCTCTCGCTTTTTCCATTCTTTTCCAATTCTCACAGCGGAATTCGACGTCCCAGACCTTCGTTTCTTCCGCCCTCTTGTCTTTTCCTCTCACGAACCTCAAGCCCCTCTAGCTCCCTCCTTCCTCCTTGACACTGGCCCATTCGGTTGCCCGATTTTACGAGTGTAATACGATTTCGTCGCGATAGAGTGTTTCCCCGGTCAAGCTTGCGCTCGCGTGATGTTTTTTACTCCCCGCTCCCTGTCTCCCCTTCTTTCTTGCCCCCTCACGCGTACGCTCGCACACGAACACTCTTTCCACTCACTTTTTTTTCTGGCATTTTCACTTTGGATTTTCAATCTGCTCGATTTTTAAAAAGCAGACACTATTATACGCGCGCCAAAGGCTAGATTTAATGTATTCGACTTGGTTCAATCTAGATTTTCAAAGTCAGATAAGCATGTCCACTAAGATCGATTGTGTTTGATAAATTTTTGTAGCGTCAATCACCAGCGTTACTCAATCACCTCTTCCAAATATGAAACTAAAACTATTTACTTCGTTATTGATATTATTATTATTATTATTATTATTATTATTATTTTCTTTATAGTTATATATTCAAATTCAATATCAAGGCTACGTAAGAGGGAATTACGTAATTTTACGACTTTTCTTTCAGCTCGAATTTTTACTTGTTTTTTAGCTGCTTTTTATATTAAGGGTCGATTATAAAGCTGCGCACGAGTGTGAATAAAAAAGAAATGGCGCAGTCGAGCGTAGGGGATCGAGCGTAAGGGATGGAAAAAGGCAAAAATCGGCTTTTTTCCCAGTGACGTGACTCCTCGTACCTTTCACGTGATTGCTTCATTAAGCTCGTCGGGGCCAGGGCGGACGACAGAAATGACCGCAAATCACTTGATTCAAATGAGATAGCGGCAATATCACCCCGCCTGTGCATTTTAATGGCCGGAATTTTCTCTGCATTACATTTTCTTGGAAGAAACGCAATTTCACTCTCTTGATTGGAGAAAGTCGCTATTTTTTACAGGAAAAAAATTTCATAAAATCAAACTTACAAAGATCAATCCCGTCTAAAAGTTTAATCTCAAAAGGAATGTCTATTTGCCTTTTGTCCCTACTTTATTTATTTTAAACGTTTCAGTATTCCTAACAACTCATAATCTTAAAATTAATTACTGAGAATAAAACGTGACAAATAAGAATTGCAATAAAGTCGAAAGGAGCCGTCAAGTCGGGCGATACACGTTTTTCACATTAAACTTCCAATTAGAGTTTTAGCAATAAGCGTGGAAGGCGAGGGGAGGGGCAAGAGAGTTAGAGAAAAATTGCATCCATAAAAGAGAGGACCGTCTGAATACACATCTGCTCGGAACTAAGAGAAAGCTCACTCGACGCGCCGATTAAGAGCGGAATTAAAGGCCGCGAAGGAAAAATTCAGAGATATCTCCGGGCGATCATAAAGAAAGCGCTCTATCCGCTCAAAGCTCAGCCCCTTATTCCTACCCGTGCCTTTTGCCCTTTTCACACGTCCATAGTGCGCCGCTTAATTAATTTCCTCGAGGAAAGATTATCCGATGATCGTCCGGGGCTTTTTCTTTCTCTCCATCTCTCTCATTCTCTCTCGTTCCGCGCTTTAAAAACTCGCCCCTCTCTCCCGCTGGGCGTTTGAAAAGAGAGAAATGCACGTCTCTCGGCTCGCGGCGGAGTATACGAGGTTATGAATGAAGGCGATAAATACCGCGATTAACACGAGGCCTGCGCGCGATATATAGCCCCTCTAAGAGCCTGACCTTGCTCCCTCGTAAATTGCTGAATGCACCACCGCCCCAACACTCCAGCCCGCCCCGCGGGCCGCGGCTTTCCATTATATTTCAACCGCGTACATAGCGGTACGCTCCATTTTTTGATTACTGATCTTCTTGAGTGTTTTTCTCTTACAAGCTCGGCTGTACAAGAAACTTTTTCAACCTTACCTTCTCTATTCTTTGTTTTTCCTCTGAACACAGCAAGTTTTAACAAGCGTTTTAATTATTTTTCAATCTAGTAATTGTGGAAAATTATTAAGACTTCAGTAATTATAATTCGAAATGAGTGAAATGGATTTTTATATTTGCAAAAGAAAACTTGATTAATTTGTGAAAAAAAACCAGTTGGTAGACAGGCTGAAAGTTAATTTTACTTTTCAAGAAGCAAAAAGAAACGACACTTTTCGTCTCGGAAATCAAGCTCTCTTTCGTCTCGTACAGTAAAAGTCTCTAGCCTAGAAACTAAAGCTTTAAAATCGCCAACAATCGAAACGAAAGTGCAATTCATTATGCGGCAATTCTTTGTTCTCGTCGCGTGACATCTCTCGGCAAGCAAGTCGCGCGCGTATTTCTTCATAAAACTCATAGCATTTGTTCAGATCGTGGAAAAAAGAAGAAGAAGAGAAAGGTCGTGGGGCGGGGAGCAGGGGGAGACTGAAACTTGTTCGCTTTATCGTTCGAGTCAGCCGCTATACACGAACGTAAAAATCGCGCGGTCGCGTGTGCGCGCGACTTTTACCCGTCTGAGCTAAAAAAGTTTTCGCGCCTCTTTGAGGCCCTCGGCAAAGAAAATTTGAATTCGATCGAATGTCGCCACGTCGCGCATTCGATTCGGCTGGGCTAGCCGAGAGAGCAGAAGAGCGAGAAAATCTCCATCGGCGAGATGAGACGACCGAGAGCTTTTGCTCGTCTTGCATGCCGCGCTCGATTTATAAGTTTGCTCGCTGTTTGCACCTGCACTTTGAGCGCTAGCCGGAGAAGTCTTGCATAGCCTTGCTCTCCAGCTGCTTCTATTTTCAATCCCTTTTACGAGATTTCTTCCAAGCTCCAGCGAATTTTTTTCCTCCTTCTATAGTCCCGTGCATGCTGTTAAACTATTCGCCATGCGAGTTGCGCCGGCTATTTCATTTTATTTTTATAACCGTATCATAGAGCTTTTATTGTCACGTAGTAAAAATTCCAATAAACTGCATTTAAAAATAGATGATCCTTACAATAGGGTTTCAAATATAAAAAAAATCTCTATAAAATATCAATGATAAAATATATTTTTCACTCATAAAACCACAATACCTTTATATTTGGTCATTCAGATCTCGTTGAATAAACTAAAACTATCCGTGAGAGCACTTTATGCATATATAAACTGCTCGGGCGACAATTAAGTCAAATCTGTCATGGCAAACGAAAGCGCTTTCCCAGTTCGTCATCGATATTAACGCGCAATCCCAAGCTGTAACCGTGATTCGACCAGGAGCTCCCTTTGCAGCTTTGGCTTTCCCTCTCAGATCTTAACAGTCAAGACGCGTAATGCGCAAACAGCAACGTCAGCGCAAGCAGAGCTGACGGCCCAGTGGGGCAAACGTTTCCCTTAATCAACCAGCCAACGAGCTAATCTGCATAATTTCCCCGTCTCGACATTGAGATGGCCCGGAGACGCAACGCTCCGATACACCCATAAAAATATCAAATTAATTCAGCCGTTGCGATGACCCGTCGCCGCGGTAATGTATCCGCAAATAAGAAACATTTTGCGCTTGAAGATAAGAGGCGCAGATGAAAGAACTAGGCTTTCTCAAATACGCATAAACGGATAGGAATTCCAGGCTTGTCTATGTGTGTATGTCTGTGACTCCCTGCAGAATTCTTCCGAGAATTTTATGGAGCCACTCTTCGGGGGAATTTATAAAAGCTTTTCGGAGTCGCGTGTATCGAATGCGAGGCTTTTATGTGGCACTCGGTCAGTGTTTTTTCCCTTTTTTTCTTTAAGATAAATTTAGTTGATACATGTCGACTGACCCTCTTTTTCATGTTAGGCCTTTTTATTACGTTATTGGGAATTATTAGTTTCGCCTGAGCTTTATAACTCGTAAAAATTCCATGCAACTATAAAAGTATTGTGGGGCGTGTGCTTAAATAACATTGAAACGCGTGATTTTGTTGGGGAGAAGAACGTACACGGTATAACATTTATACTTTGAAGCTTTCACAGCTGATTCTTTTTTTCTCTTTTACCATCCACATATCACGTGTTGACTTGATATAAGACGACCCAAAATTCATTGGAAATAATCTTAATTTTTCAGTGCCGCATAAAATTTCGCGCGCGTTATCAACAATGGCTTGGTGTACGGCAAACATAAATTTCCCTCGCACCAAAGTAATTTTCCCCCGCATAATTTCCCGAAAACGTAGCTCACCTATCTCCTCCTCCTTTTCCCGATTATTTCCCATTCATCTTGGACGCGCTGAGAAGAACGCTGGCGCTAAGTTCATGAGAAGAGGGTCTGTGTTTTGCCCGCGTGTTCCAGTTCGTCTGGTCTATTAAATTTTATAGCCAAGCCTTTTTCTCCCCTCCTCCGCTTCCCTCCCTTGATTCCCATCCCGCTCGCGAAAAATTTTACGAGAAACCCGGAAAAACGAACGAGCTCTGAGCCGCGCCACCCGAGAGCAGATGCTCTGACGAAAGTACTGATGGAAAATTTTTTTTCTCAATTTACACTCTTACGTTTACTTTGACTAAATAATTAATTCGGTTTTCTATACAAGTGTAGTACGAACAATCGTTTTGAATAACTAAGCTAAAATTGTACGGTATAAAACACGTATAAATCATGGCTTGCGCTACTACAAATAAGTTAAAATAATCCGCTAGTATGACTAACGTATCTCAAGTCTTGGCATTATAAAAGGTATTTTAGTAATGAATTACAGGAACAAACAAAAACACCAATGTTTAAAAAAGATCAAAGCTCGGAAATGCTTTGTTAAACAAAATTCGACTTTGAGCGAAAGTCAAACGCCCAATATCTTTTTTGTAGGCTGCAAGCGCGAAACGAAAACTGCGCGCCAAACTTGATGCAGAAGCTTGCGCGAAATGCGAGGCGCATGGCCATTTGCGCTTTGCCTCTCCGTTTCCATTATTTTTTTTATCGTTCGCGACATGCTTTTTGCTTCACTCGAGAACAGTTGTCACGTAGTCGTCGTTTTGCCTCGGATTTTTTTCTTTTATTCTCTCGCGTCAGATTGCGAGAAACAGAGGCGGCGCGCGGAAAACGCGACGAGAGGCATTCGTAACACTTTAATACAACTTTCGGACATTTGATTTGTGACTTCTCTGTCGTATTGCTGCTCGAACTGGAAACTCTAAAATAACACTGCAGTAGATCCGTCAATGTGTACTTCGTAGGCATGATCGTAAAAAATAGTATATTACACTGAAATGTACTAGAGGCAGCTCAAGCTTAGTTGAACCAGGGGAAAAGTGTGTAAAAGAAAAAGAAAAGAAGTAGCAAAAGATAATACGTGCGTGGGAGAAGCGTTCGAGGGTAAGGAAAGAGGCGAGCGGTGTCGTGACGCTCGTGGAAGTCAAATGAGATGCAGCAGGTGCGGTCAGGAATACCGCAATTTGATTCGGACTCTGATTAAAGCCTCGAAACAGCCGATAACTGCGTTGCGCGTCCGCGAACAACGCGCCTGCGTCTGCTTCTCCACCCCCGACTGTTGGCTTTACCTGCTGCTCCTAGGTACACCGAACAGACGTAAGCGCCAATTGGATTAATAAAAGTCATAATGTTTGCCGAAGGACGAATTTAAGGCTGTATCTATCCTATTTGCTTTGACTTTTAATTCAAAATGTGCATTGATGTTAATAATGTTATTCTCAATACAAATGAAAATTGAGAATTTATTACCTGGAAACTTGAATTAAAATGTATTTGCTGAAGGTATTTTCAAAATTTTCATCGGAAATGTCGTTTGCTATTAGGCCCCGAAATTTTCAGTTACGACCGCGCGACGAAATCAGTATCAAAATCATAGTGAGTGTATGTGACATCGACCGACAGCAGTGCAGATAGTCACAGCCGCAAATTCTACCCGACACCTTTTATACTCGTTACATATAACGTTATATAGTAGAGCGCAAGCACAGGTGCAGAGATGCAACTCGAAAATAACGCGCGATAGCTGGGAATATGCCTCGGCCGCAACCCACAAACTAGATCGTCGATCGCGTTAGTGATATTGACTTTTTTGAAAATATTTAGCCGCGTATTCATATGTAAATCTGGAAATGTAAATATTATAATCAATACACTACATTTACGTAAATGTATGTGTATTACAATAGGTACAACTGACATTTTAATATTCACACTAGCTCTGTGAATTTAGTGTCGACTCTTAAATTGCTAATAAAGCGAGATAAGGATAATGGATTGCCAGCTTGAACAATAGGCTCTCCTCTAAACATACGCTATGTTTAAGCAGTTCGTCATATTTTAAAATCAAATTGCCAATTATCGTTAATAAATCGTAAATTACCGTCAAATAGATGTTAAATCCTGGAATAATATTCATAATATGGAGAAATGATCTTAGTATTAAAATATTATTGAGAAAATGATTCTCAATTTTCAAACAATGTCTGTATAAAAAGGCTAACTTGATCCGGAGAAGTCAGTTGTATTTCAAATACTATATTAATTCTTATTTTGCAAAAGACTTTGGATTCTTTATCAATTAGTAAGTTACGAATTTATATTCTCATTTATTATTATTATTATAATTAATTTTTCTTAAATTTCTTTTATAAAATATTATAAATACTTATAAAATTTTTACTTCGTATATTCTTGTATTATTAATAACAACTTTACAGGACAAAAATGCAGCTTTCTCACATTCTCCTCGTCGCTTTAATCGTAGTTTTTGGAACTAGCTTGATATCAGGAGATGAAGCTCCTTCTCTATCAGAGGTAAATATTAATCAGCTTTGCAGTATTATTTATATTTTTATAATTGTTTTTAAACTAAATATCTAAAGATAATTCTTAACAACAATTTGATGCTTTGAAATATTAGTGCACATATAGTAGTGGATGTCCAGGTTACGCAAACGGAGCATGTTGTTTCAACAACCAATGTATAACAGGTAATCACGTAATAAAATATTTGAATAGAATATTCATTGAATCTTTTTAAAATTTGCAATTGTTTACTACGAAAAGAGAAACGTTGTATTTTCAATCAATGCTTAAAACTTGGTGAATATTTATTTGTATTATAAAAAAAAAACTTTTACTTGTTTAGGCAAAAACTGCAACTGTGGATCAGTACCATGTCCAGGAAATCAAATGTGTAGAGAAGTACTTGAAAATGCAGTTACCAAAGTAAAGTATTTCATAGGGTGTGGATATTTCGAAAGCATTTTAAGCTCTACCACTCCACGTTGGAAGCAATACGATTTAAACTAATATAATTGTTGTTAAAATAATATGTAAAATTTTCAATAAATTAAATAAAAGTTTTAACTAAATGTTTTCAATATTACTCATGTATCATGAAAATTAAAAGATGGAATTGAAACTCTATAGAAACTAAAACTGTACATTTTAATAAGATATTATGTTTAAAATAGTTGCCATGCGTAAAAGTAATACACATTTTAGTTTTGAAGAATTGACGTATGTTTCACATTGACCTATTTAGGCGAATTTTTATTTGAATTGCAAAAATTATTTGATAGTAATAACGCTGAATGGTGTTTCTTTGTACATCCACTGTATAAGTGCGCGCACTGCTTATCAAATTTAAACATGAAATTTTAATGTTTATTGAAATTTAACATTTTTTTACATTGAGTTACTAATTTTACGTTTAAAAGAAAAAAATTGGAGCCTGCAAACTTGGTTTCTAAAAATAATTATATTTTGAAAAAAAAAACATTAATTCCTTAAACATCGAACGAGCCGAAAAATTTCCATGTGAAAAGAATATGAATGCAAAAATGTGTGAAAATACAAGGTAAAAAATCAAACCCATTTAAATTTCAAATGCGGGGACGTCGAGCGACAGAAAAAGTGCAAATATGAGCGAGCTGTTGTCAAAACTGTTAGACTCATACGTGTATCTCGCCGCGAGAAATCCTGAAAGCGTAGCGCTTTGAAATCAGGTTAGATGGTTAAATTTGCCTTTGTCCGAAAACTCCGGCTGGTCTGCCCTCTCTTTCGCTCCCTCTCTCACACACAGTTGATGCCTTTTTTGTCACTTTCTCGTTTGCTTCGCTTTTTTCCTTCATTGGCGAGACTATTGTTTGACTTATGACTATATGCGAACAGAAAGATGGACGCGAACTGCAATTGGAGCTCCGCGGAAACTTATGGTATGAAACAGGAATTTTTTAATGTCCACACAATCAACGTAAATTTTCTCGAGCGTTATAAAGATTCCCATAATTTTTCAATTATTAAAAATATGCCAGATACATTTTGAGTTATCTCAATACCTTAGTTGTATAGTAGCTCGCAGATCATATTATACTGTTTTACATTACGGAGATAATAAATGCACACTTTTGTTTTACATTTATTCCACTTGCGAATAGTTTAGGGACATTGCATGTTATAAAATTTAATTTTATTACTAACACACTACAATTATTAGCATGATAATAGGATTCCCAAACAAACTCGTTTCGGAATATTAATTAAATTTAGTTAGAATAGATAATTTATTTATCTACTTAATATTACAATTAAAATTTAAATTAAACATACATCTGCATACTGGACGTAGTAAATTGTAAAGTTCTTTTAGCCACATAATGCAAACAGTATAAATATTTTCAATAAAGCATTAATTTTCACCAACAATGACATCGTGTACAATGAAATAATGTTAAATCGCATTGAAGCTCCATTGTCCTGGTATTTTTCTTCACTTAAAAGCAAAAAATTAAAAAAAAAACAGGAGAATTGAGTAGCGACGAAAAGTGCAATAGTCACGAGGCCCGCATTCTCAGTCGCAAGGAGTTGGAAGATGCGAATCCGCGAGAAAAAGGAATATCGCTCGATCAATTCGAAGCGATAAAGCCCCTCCTTTTTATCAATCCCACAGTTAGACGAGGGGAGGTCCCTTCGTCTCGCTGCTTCGTCTTCGTAACTTGAGCGACTTTCTCCGCGTGCCTTTGCGCGTCTCGCTCTTTGTAATCCTCTTCCGCTCCCTTCGGCTTGCAAAAGATTGAAAAGGCAAAGGAGAGCAGTCCTCGAGAATGAGAAAACGAAGAAAAGGACAATTTTCAACGAGTCGATAAGTTATCTCGAATTCCCGAGAGCTGTAAATCAAAGGGGATTGTGCGGCTAGCGTTAAGTAGTGAAAATAAGACAGGCCCATTCCTTTAACTTTTGCCCTGTTTTTCCAACTGTCTTTGTGCTATTCTTCATTGTTAGAACACTCGAATAATTTTTCCTTTAGATATTACACCTTTTGAATAATATTTTGTTAGTTAATAATTTCGATTAACCAAAGATTATTATCACACCTCTCCGTGCCAAATGTAAATAAACATTGAAATTTACCAAAGCAACAATTGATATTAAATTAAAATAGTACAAAAAAAAAACATTGAAGCGACACTGAACAGAATTCAATTTATATGAATAGTCGTTACGATCTCGAATAATAGCAGTGTACAAATTAAAAGTTGACAGCCCGCATGCGGCAACTTTTTCGGGTACAAGTTTGCAATTAAACAATATCGTTACAATTTCAATGAAACATTTAAAAACAGAGAGCAAGCTATACGCTTACAAAACTAGAAAGAAACAACTTCGTAGCTTAAAACCCACAGCAGCAGCAGCAGCAGCAGCAGCGGCGGCAAGTTGGAAAAGTCACAAGACTCGCCAAACTTTGCCATTCATTTCCACTAGGAAAAGCCGGGAGTCGTGCATTCGGTCACGTTTTATGCTGTTGAGCCGAGTAATGCGCAACTCGGCGACACTTAAGAATCGGTTTTCTTAATTAACTTAAGCGCGCAGCAGCAAAATTCGTAGCACGCGCTTCCCCACAGGCTCTCCTTCTCTCCCTCGCTTGCACACAAGCAGAGGAGCATAAAGAGACCCTCGAGCCAGCCTGAGAGCAAGAGGGAGAGGGAAAATGCGCGAGTAGTGTCGTTTCAGGTGGCCCGTAATCGACGCCGTCGAGTTGAGTTGCGCGAGGCTAGGCCGCGTGGCAAAAGTCCCTGGAAACTTGGAGGCCGCGCCTCCCCGTGAAAAACTTTGCCCTTCTCGTTCCTTTCTTTCTCCAACTCGAGCCTTTCTTCCTTACATTTTTTTCGTTTTAGTTTTTTTTCTTTAACGCGACCTACTGGCTTTGTTTATCCCTGACGAGGAGAACTCGTTTATTCCTCTTACATACCCACTTACATAATGATGCTTCTTTCGAAATGAATAACATACAATTTTAATTATGTTTAATTTATTAAGCCTTTTTTATTAAATTCTCAGCTTTACTTTTATCAGATGATCTAAAACTAATTCGAGCGTAGTATTTGACGGGCATGATACACAAGACTCTTAGCCGAGGTTTCACATCCGCATTATCGACGCGTGAATAAACCAGTTTTATCTGAAATTGCTTACGTAGATGATATCAATAGCAAATGAGAATAATTTCGCAAGAGAGATTTAGCCGAAAACTCATATCAAACTGCGAGCAAGAACAGTTTATGCTGGCAAAGTTTAATAATACAAAAATTCCCGACAATGTCAAAGGTCTAAATCCGAAAATTTGAATTTCAGCCAACTCCCCCAGGTTGGAAATGAACAGATGAGGCAAACAAAGCGAGAAAGTATACACTCGCGAGGGCAAATGTTAATATCCGGAGAAAAGTGCTAAACACGGCCTGGAGCCTGTGGAGTAGGCTAGCCTCTCCAAAAAGAGAGGGAAGCAGAGAGCGAGAGAGGGAGGAGCCTAGGGAGGGGGCCGTTGACTTCCCCTCTCAGGGCTGCATCAAAATACAAAACAAATATTAATTTGAATTTAAAGTATCTCCTTGGCGCGTTCTCGAGCACGCTCAGGGTAACTTTGACTCAGCCGTAGCGGCTCCTCGAGGAACTCCGAGGCGGCGAGGGCCTCCTAAAACTTTGTCCAAAGTCTTCGTCGTCATAGTCATAGTCGTCGTTGGCATCGCGGCTCTCTCTCTCTCTCTCTCTCTCTCTCTCTCTCCTTCTCTGCGCCGCGGGCCGTCACGCAAAACTCCCAGCCAACCGATAAGTTCGCGTTATCGTAGCTTTACAGGCTCTCAAGACACATTAATGTACCTGTACGTGTATGTATGTGTGTGTGTGCCTGCGCCTCTCGCTGTTCCGTCCAAGTGTGCGCACGTGCCGATCGACCCATTATGTAAAATTAATCGGGTTCGCGGGTAGCTTGGACGTCGAAGTTGGCCCGTGCGCGCGACGTTTACTAGCAACGCACAAGTTCTACACCGCAAAGACGCGAGGGACACCCTAGGGAATACGAGCGTCAAGGCTATAGCCTGACGTCGTTGCGCTTTATCACCAAGCCTCGGTTCTTCGCTGCGGCTTGTCACAGTCTTACCTTTCGTTCGCCGACTTGATTCTCTCGCGGATAATTGTTACGGGCATATCAGTCGAATCTGGTAAGAATCAAAGCATATCCAAAGTTAAGCAAACGAAATCAAGCAGGCGGAAAACGATCGAGCGTCGGCAAACAAGCACATAAACCTCGACGCGACAGTAATATCTCTAGAGCGTCGCATCATTTGTGTCGTCTCATCCAGTCGATAACGCGTGTACCGCTGAAGATACCCACGAGATTTAACAGCCAAGCTGCGTGCACGTACGGTCTCGAGTAGCACACGCATTCGCCAGACGCGCGTAGCGTTACTGTCACGAGCGAGCTGAAAGGCCGAGTAAAAATTACGAGGAGCCGAGGGGCTGAGGCGGCCAGGCTACTGCCTGACGTCACGAGAGAGCCCTCGCAATTTTTTAACGAAGCCATTTCGCGTCATTAACGGACGGCAGCTTTCTTTTATGGAACGATATCGTACCCTCCTTTCCGCCCCTCTCTCACCCTCTTTCTCTTTCTCTTTTTCTCTATATTCTTGTGGGTACGATTTTTGCCCGGCTTGCTCTCATTTTACGCGAGCGCGCTCCTCTCGCTGTCAGACGTTTTTCGCACTGGTCGTTCAGCTCTCGACTTTTATTAACTCGCACCCCGTGGTTTTCTTTCTTGACAGTAAAATCTTTGCGCGGAAACTTTATTTTTGAATTATGGTTACGCTGGGTTAATGCAGATCGCTAAGAGAGTGTCGCCGACGGAGGGCTTGGATTACCAGCCAGGCGATCAGAAGGAAATCATTATATTTTCTCAAGGATTTAGCTTTGTCGGTTATAAAAAATTGTTGTGCAGTGTACTTAAAAAATGGACAATTAGTAAATTATTCATTAATTGATAAATGCTAGTTTATGAATTATTGAATTATCTGTTTAAATTTTTCTTACACAACGTGCAACCGTTGGCGCACAAACTATTAATGTCAAGCTTACTAACGGCAACCTCAAATGTAACTTTAACATGCAAAAGCTACTTTATAGTTAAAGTTTATACGAGAACGCCGCCACAAAAATAATGCAACCCATTAAAGCTCGGAATATATTTTAACGTTTGATTACGGCTCTAGATTATTTGTTGCCAATATACTGAAAATTGATATTTACAAACTAGAATATGTGATATACTTATCAAATTTTACGTTGCGGTTTGGATACAATTTATATCAAAATTTTGCACCGGGTTAATTATTTTGTAAAAAATAGCCTGCGCTACTTTGAAATTGAACCATATATTCCAGCATCTATTGGACAAAGCCAAATTTCTAACGCAATTAAAACTGTATTAGAAACTTAACGTAACCAGCAGATTGATTAAAGCTCACATTTGATAATTCGCATTGGAATTTAATAATTCAGATGGGCGAAACTGTTTCAGCCTTCGCAGAACGTTATTCAAACTGCTCTTGACATAAATATTCGAACTTGTCGCATGAATAATAGCAACCCTTCAACTAGCGTATTGCAACTACTCGGTAACCCTGTCAATTACATTTGAATCACCATAAATTGAAATAGCTTCCAGCCAAACAACTGTCGCATTTTAACACCGAAAAATTCCCCCATAGACAGGCGCCTCCTTAGGAGCGCCTCTCTTTTTCCGATCCTTTCAATAATTCAAGCCAGAACCAGCATGAATTCGCTCATCGCGCGGCAACTTACTCGAGATCCGTCCAAATCTCTCTCCGTCGATTCATCGCGTATAGATCGAAGCGCTCCAGTGGGAAAGCCTCGACAAAGTCGTCGGCCCATCGCATCTTCCTCGCGACTTGCTCGTGGAAAACCAAGCAGCCAAGCACGGACGATATTCACCGGGAATTTCGCCAGCCGTAAAGCCCGGCAACCCCTTCTCGGATTTTACTCTCCCACGGCGAAAGTCAAAGCCTCTCTCGCGCGCGATTCTGCATACGCGCTCCGATGTTTTATACATGCGCCAACTCGTGACGAGAAAACGCCCGACGCCCGGGACTTGTCTCGGGAGCTGGCCGTTTTTCTTAAAGGCTCCTCTGTGTTGGCTTCCTCGGTTGCGAAATTGGCAGTCGACTGACTAGTCTTGTAAAAAACATGCATCTTCGTTGTAATAAAGCTTTTATCTACTTCGCTTCTCACGAGAAAGAAATAGAATGTTGTCTTTTTGTTTATTCACTATTGATTAAAAATAAATTTTCCAAATTAATACAATTAGAAAGGCAATCTTTTTAATTATTAAAAAATTACTTTGAAAAAGTTGTTCAGAATTTCATTCGAAAGGTAAAAAAACTTTTGCGTGTGCAAAAAAGTTTAATAAGAGTATTATTAAATTTAAAAACTTCAAAGTTTTGAATATATTGAAACTTTGAACTATGAAAGATGAAAAAAAACTGTAAAGTGACAAATAATGGCTGTCTGATGTGTAATAAATTTTACCTTTTTTGTTAAGAAAAACATAAAAAAAATGAATAATAGCGCCGAAACAAGTACACAAAAATCAAATCATTATCCAGGAAAGAGAAAAAAAAAGAAATCCCGAATGGTACTGTTGGCCGAGAAAATAGAAACTTGGCAAATGCCCTCTCAGTGATGGAAAAAAATGCTTGGAATTAGCTGAGGGTCACGTGTTTCGACGGGATCTCACCCAGGACTTACAAGGGGCCGAAATCAAGTTAAGATTGACCGAGCGCGCGGCAAGGAAAATTCAATTCTTCCGCATAATAAAAAAATAAGCGGAATCGCAGGTCAGCCAGGCAGGGTCAACATCAATCTTCCCCTCCTGCGAGAGAGAAAAAAGAACTAAACAAGCATAGAGGAGTTAGCAGGTATAACTCAGACGAAAATTCCGCACGGCAGAGTCGCGGGCGTGTCGTGCGGCTCGGACAAACGAGATTTTGTCCGGCCGAGACGAAAGAGAGAGCAGAGCAGAGCTGAGCGACGGGAGTAGGAAATTTTTAAATTTCGCCCTGCTTTTTCCGTGTACCTTGTCCGCCTCGAGATTAAATTTCTGCGCTGAATTTCATTCAATTAGAGAGCGACGAGCTACGAAGAGCCGCGTGCAAATCGCCACGAGCTTTTTTCCGGCCTTGCCTTTGTTCTCTTTTATATTTTTTTTCATCTCTTTTTTGGGTGCGACGGGGAGGGAAAAGACGATTCTTTGCGACGAAAAAATTTGGCGCAATTCGGTTTTGCGACGTTACACGAATGTGCTGTGCAAGAGGCTTGAGGACTTTTGCGGATTTCATGTTCGTACCTTCGCCTCTCTCTCAACCGAGATTTCCATGTGGAAAATTAAATGCTAGAGAGATTTAGTTGATCGTTGAATAGCTTTTCGTTAACAAAACGTATTATTTAATTTTATACGTTATATCTATTTATATTATTTAACAATTTATTAAACAAGAAATTTATTGAGAGAATAATATTTTCAAATCATAAATCAAAATTAAGATATTTTTTAAAAGGTAACTAGTGAATAATATTACAATAGATAATAAAAGTTTATGGTTTGTAACGTGTAAGAACGTCAGTTACATAAGGAGGTAAGAAGAAATCTCACTGTAACTCATATTAACCTCACGTTAGAAAGACTTGGATATTTGCCAATGACATTAATATAATGTACCTCTTTTAGCAATGAAAGCAGTTTTATGAATCATAAAGTTGTTATATAAATCTAAATTTTTCAGAGCTTGCTATATTTAAAAATTAATTAAAACCAATACTTAACGTAAAATTTTAAGATAAAGAAATTACTCAAAAGTTCTACAAAGATAGCACTAAAAATTCAAATTCTTTCCATCTCTAATTGTAAAGAACATCCCGTAATTATTCTATCAAAATACTTGTAATCATACGTTAATTATAATGAAATAAGACTATCGTAAGAAATGTTAATGAAGAGCAGGTGGTGTAAAATTAACGATCGTATTTAAGCATAATTTATGATTGCAATAAATCTTAATCATTTGTCGCAAAGTCACCTTTAGCCATAGAGTTAATTATGTATATTTTTCTTATCTGTCTTGCGAAAGAACGAAACTTGTCGCGAGTGTTGGCCACAGCTACGATCAAAAAAGAAACCTCTTAGTAGAGCATTGACATGCGATTTTCTTAACAGTTGCTATAAAGCGGAAGAACAGAGGGCAGAGACAGCGTAGTCTAAGTAGAAATCCATCTATCTGAAGCAGTAAAAAGAGCACTCCATCTCGCTCGAGCTACTTGCAGTCCAGGACAATGCTATCGACGTTCGGAGGGGGCACTAAAAAGATTGTTAAGAGGCAAGCGCTTAGCTCCTTAAACACTCGTTACGGAGCCTGCCTTTAAGGTGGCTCTTTACCAATATATAGGTATATATCAGAAATCACTGTTACAAAGCAACTATCATATTGTTTATTATTTCCTTTAATAGCACTTAA